>CAJHQQ010000928.1:0-129796 GCA_905132885.1 Moricandia moricandioides | reverse complement strand
GATATGAATTTTTTTTTTCTAATATTTGGATGGCAATATAAGTTGACGCCGTAAAACTCTAATTATCAATGGATTCTCAACATCTCACAAATTCCAACACAAAATAAAGTAAATGAATACTTTAAATATTGAGATATCTTGTCACAAGTATTTCAAAAGAGATTCTTTAAGACATTTTTGACGGGTATCTCAATATTTGAGATACTCATTTGTTTTGTTTTATACTGGGATTTGGGAGATTGTGAATCCATTAATAATGGTGCTCTATGTATATTAGAATGATTTGAAGATACAGTGTTTGTCAAGGACAAGCCAATTCTTTTGAACACATCGGAATCTGTAAAGGCCAAAACATTTGGTTGTAATTCGTTAAAAGATCGTTTTACTGGGCAACATAGCGTATCCGAAAAGTGGATAAAGTACGTAAACGATTCAAATATGCAAAATCAGAAGTGGAAATGAAAGAACTCGTAAAACAAGATGTCCTGAAAAGAACAAGAAAAGTTTATACTTTCTTGGTAATGAGAAGGGTTTATACTTTATTTAATTAATTAAATATTATGTCAAGATGATAATGTTATTAAATTTAAGTAGGTACGATACGACCAGCCCACGTGAATACATGCATGTATTTGAGAAAAATGCGTGTAATCAACTAATTGTTAAATTAATTAATCAGAATATTTATTTTTCTTTTCGGTCTCACAATTCATTCTTTAGAATAGTACAATGGGTCCATAAAACAGTAAGTTGGGATTTGGGTCCCAAAGCTTTGATTCCTGAATGACCCCTTCCAAATGAAAGTCTCCTATTTGTGTTCAATTATTATTATTTTTCATTTGGAACGATCAATATAATTTTATATGTTTGCACTATATCTCCCGGTTTAATATTTTAGAAACACCAACTACGCTTTTAACGGTTGTAATATATGAAAAATGATTAAAACACATTTTTTAGATAAAATTTACTCGTTTTGTTACGCATGCATCACGGTAATTCAAAAATGTATTTCAGATAAAACACGGGCTCTATCAAAGCATTGGCAACTTTGACCATATAAGTTATATCTTTCTATAATCTGTTTCACAAGATTATTGGACTTCAGGTTCTACTGATAAGTGACATAAGTCAGTATACTACTATAGAATATTAACTTTATAAACCAACAAGCTAACCTTACTAATCTGTTACGAATACCAAGTTGGAGTTTATTTTGTTTCATTATAGTTTACGTAGAAACTTTAGATGCTTAAATGTGCGTGTGAGTGTATATATATCCGTAGGCACAAACGTTGTACATAACACAAGAAAGAGGAAAAAGAGAAAGAGAGAGAGAAGAATGGAGCATCCTCAGAGTCAGAGTATAAGCAAGAAAAAGAGGCTAACACAAGAGCAAGTTAGACAATTAGAGAAATGCTTCACGTTGAACAAGAAACTCGAGCCAGATCTCAAGCTTCAACTGTCGAACACGCTAGGTCTACCTCAGAGACAAGTCGCAGTCTGGTTCCAGAACAAGCGAGCCAGGTCCAAGACTCAGTCTCTCGAGCTACAATACTGCGATCTCAAGTCCAAGTTCGAAGCAGCTCTCTCCGACAAGGAAAAGTTACAACATCAAGTTCAGTTTCTCCAAGATGAGTTGAAGAGGTTGAGGACTCAGCTTGCTCTGTTCACGAATCATGATTCTCCTATGGAGAATTCTAATCGTGGTTCTTGTGAAGATGGTCATGATGATCAAGTTGTGGTCTTCGATGAACTCTATGCTTGTTTTGTTAGCAATGGATATGGATCTTCATCAACCTCATGGGTCTGATTCTATTTCAACACATACAAATCCTGTCTCTGGTTTATTTTCATACGATGGTTTTACGTTGTCTGGATAGATCTACAACATGTATTAATATATAGTGTCATTTACTAATACCGTTTATGTGAAAAATGAAAAGAAGGATAATTTATTTTCCAACTCTACATATGGTTACAAGATAGAAATATTCAAAAACTCAAGAAACCAACAAATACTTATGGTCTAGTTTCATATTAACTTGTTGATTTTTTAAGTGTTTTCATTCAAGATTGTGTAACATGTACCAAATGTTGCAGTGATTTTAAAACTTTCTAGGTGTAACTGGTTAACAATCCATGCCTAACCAGAACCTCAACAATTTGGTATAATTCCTCTTCTACAGATTCCTTAACTCGCTATCTTTGACATCACAGACATGATTAGGATATTCTCCAAGATCACTGGGATACTGGAAGTTTTGCCTTCTGGAAGGTCATGAATAGAAGGGATGGTAATAGGGTGAAAGACTATACGGTATAGGAATTGATTAAGGTCTTCAAGCTGCTTACAAGCTTTCTTGGGGAGCAACACCGTGATTATGTGTCCTTTCTCAGCTAACTTGTTCGCTAGACGCAAGTATGGAGTCATATGACCCAAACAAAAGCATGGAAACATGAAAGCATTAAACTTTTCATCCCATTTTTTTTCTTAAATTGTCGAAACCCAAAAAAAAATTGTCTTCAAAAGAACAAAAAATTATAATTTTTTGCTTTCACAATTGAAATCTATTAAGATTAAGTGGATCGGCCATATCAATTTTATAGAACATGAAAGATTAAAAGAATCTGGAAAGATGGAAAGGATCTAGAAAGATCAAAAAGAATGTAAAATATATAAGTTACTATATATTATTTTCATATTAGGTTTATCCATCTTTATATAAATTTGTGTATATTGCAATATATTTTTATGAGAATCTAATATAATTTTCATAAATATTTTGTGTTCTTTACTCTCATCAATTTATCATATCATATCATATGTTTTTTTATGCTGTTGTTCTTGATTTTCTTCTCTTTGCTTATACTTTCTTTTTTGTTAAAAAGGTTTGCATTCATAAGAAATAATAACATCTAGCATTAATCTTAGCACCTAAATTATGTGTGTGCCGGTACTTGCAAATGTAAGAGGTTATTACTATTAACAGTTACTGATTACCCTAGGCTGTTAAGTTGCATGTTAAAGCACCTCTAATATGAAGTTCTCAATATATATGTATGTATTAAATGTCCTCCGTGTCATACTTGCATTAGAGAAAAAGACAGCTTATTTCAAGAACATTAGAGCATGATTATTGGGATATTTAGAGGGATATTTAGAGGAGTTCTTAAAGGGAAAGGGTCCACCAACACAAAAGTCCGGTTCCAAAAACTTATAATTAAGAGTCTACTTCTTCTTGTTTTTTGCACTGTTCGCATGTCCCACTGACACTTGACGGCCCGCGATTGATTCATTTTTAACTTTTTTCTTTTTTTTTTAGTCAGAAAAGAAAAACTTCAAATAGGGTTTTAGAGTTAATCATGTACTTACTAACCTTGCATTCTTCCTCTCACTATATTGCATGTGTTGGGTTCACACGGTAACGAACGAATTTGAGTGAAGATGGTGGGACGTTGAGCTCTTCCTCTCCTTCAGCTTGGGGGTTGTTACACCCAGACTGTTTCACTGTCAGACTCAATCAGATCTCAAAAAAATTCTTCACTTTGAGCCATAACGACGAACTGGTCAAAACTGTCGGAGAATGAAAGTTTCTTTGGGATATGATCTTTCCAAACATTGTGTTTCGCAGGAAGTCTACCTCTTTCAGATCAAAACGTTGATTATGGATTCAATCCTCTTTAATTTGGGGTAAGTAGTAACTTTTTTTGCCGATGGGTTATTCATCGGCTGCAACATGCGTTATGGCAAAAGCATATGATCCTTAACTCGATTTCTAAGACTTCTTGGTCTATGTAACGAAAAGAGATATAATGTTCTTTGGTTTATGAAGAAAGACGATTGAGAGGGTGTGATTTTTCTCTAAAAATGAACAATTCAATTCTGTAAATGACGACTTTCCGTTTGCACTCTATAACACTTTGACTGCTTACAGCTAATGAGCTTCCCACATCTGCTGCTCTCTCGGTATGTGGCCCCATTCTATGCGATGCATGGTGCATTAATTTTTTCAAGGTTTGAAATTATTGTTTATTGTCTTTCCAATCATCCATGACCTTTCCTCATACTTTGTCCTCACTAACACGGTATCGCGAATCACTTTCTGACATATCACTTATCATTCCACTACTACGTGCAAACATGCTTAATTTTGAAGTTCTAAACGAATATAAGTAGTCAAATCAATTTTTTTAGATTTTATGTTACAATTTCTTTAATGAGTAATAGTGTTGTTCAGAACATGGCAGTAATAGGGATTGTTACATAATATCTTGTAACACACACACTAACTAATACTACGAGACAGTGTAGCCGTGTAGATGTATAAGGGTTAATTCGTATTCATTTAATTATAAACAGTCTTAGGGTATCTTCTTAATTTATGTGTTTTCTGTGTATATACCACCTAATTTCTCAAAAAAAATATTAATATTTAAATTTAAAAAATAGCTTCAATTTTTTTTTTAGATTTTCAGAAAAAAAAAATTGAAAAAAAAAATTCAAAGAAAATATCGATAAAAGAAGTTCGAACTGAAAATAAAAGTCGAAGATAGTTTTTTTTGTTTTTTTTTAATTTTATTATTTATTTATATATTTATAGAGTAATAATATCAACTTTTTACCTCTTTAATAATATTTTTTGATCATTTTCTTTTCTTATATGGTCAAAAACTTATTTTAGGGTAATTTGAGATGGAAAAATTTTCATTTGAAACATACATTGTCAAATTTAGTTGAAATAAATCACCAATTTTTCCGTCAACTAAAAATACACTTAAATTTTTTTGACAAGCTAATTTTATCTTAATTTTTTGTTGACCATACTTTTTTAGTTATGTCGTTAGTCAACAGTTTTAGTTGATAACAATATGCCTAAAGTAACTTTTCAAGTTAATGATTTTCTTTGGCAAAAAAATATAAATCAACATTTTCAAAAAAAATTGTATGTTAACTTTTAAAATAAGTTATTTAGTAACTATAACATTATATAAATATGAATATTGAACAAATAAAAGTATAATTTTCATTATTTTCTTCAAAATAAAATTTCTTTAATTTATAAAATTTTAAAATTTCTAAAATTGTTAGTTAATATATAAATAGTGAAATAATTATCAAAGAGTTTTATAATTATTTATGAAATTATGCCACTTTTTTAACTATTCAAATTGTCTTAATTAGTTTATGTTTTTCAATTTAATTTACAAAATTTCGAATTTTTTTTGTAAGATGTTAATATATCTTTTATTCACATAAAAAATAAAATTAATAGTAGATGGATTCTTCATAATTTAATTGATGTAGCAATATTTTGGATGTTGGAATATTTTTTTCATATAATTTAGAAGCAATCTTGTCACACATATATAGAAATTATATACATTTTATTTTGAAAATCTTTATTATAAACATAAAGAATCATGAAGAATTACTGATAACTCTTTTCGTATGGGAATTAAAAGCTGAATTAACATTTCACTAACAAAATTTCCGTTGGTAAAATTTAAATTCATGATCCAAATAAGATTATATAAATAGTTACAAAATTAATAAAAAAATAATTATAAAATTTTTCATAATCATTTTATAATATAAATTACATTAAGGAATTTTACTTTGAGAAAATAAAAAAAAATTATTTTGGTTTGAATTATTTTTTATTTATAATTTTTGTAATGTTATATTTGTTAAAAATGTATTTTTAAATATTTAAAATCTAATATTTTGTAAAAAGTTGATTTATTTTGCCAAAAAAGTCACCAACTTTTAAAGTTATTTTAGCCCTATTAATTGTCAAATATAATTGTTGACTAATGATATAACTAAAAAATATGATCAATGAAAGTTTATGATTAAAACGGTTTGTCAACAAATTTGAGTATTTTTTTATTCACGTAAAAATTGGTATTTTATTTAATCAAATGTAAAAAATGTTGTTTTAAATAACATATTCCCCGATTTGAGATATTTGTCCTTTAATATAACAACAAAGACATTAAAATTTGTTAATAAGTTCGATTCATGGAATACAATATAGATTTATTAGCTTCTGGAAGTATTCCCTAATCAGCTATTTTTATGAGAATTGCGAAGAAATGAAACATGTTTTACAAATATATCTCAAACCAAGAAAAAAACTCAAACATAACCAAATTAAACCGAAATAAGTGGAAAGAATAAAAATAATCATTCATGAGTTCACAAGATCAATTAAGTTCTGTTCAAACTTGCTAATATAACCATCAGCAAAACCAAAATCACTCAAAACACATCTCCATTTCTCATGATTCTTCCTTACTTTCTCACCAACCTCACTACCTTCACCCATCACACTCTTCACAGCATTCTCCAAGCTCCGCCGCGAAAACCACCCATTCTCTCCTCTCTCAACCTCTACCGCCACCTCCATCTCCTCTGTCATCAGCCTCGCGTTCAATATCTGTTCACCATGCTGCGGCACCAAAACCATCTGACAATCACTCATCAAAGACTCCCACATTGAACCAAACCCACAATGGCTAACAAAACACCCCACTGAGGGATGGTTCAACACCAACGGTTGCTGGACCCAACCTCCGTACACAACACCACGTCCACGAACCCTCTCTTGGAACCCTTCCGGTAACGCTTCCTCCACCTTTGACACACCCGAAGGAGGCTTAATGGCTACAAGAAAAGGCAAACCGGTTGCTTCAAGCCCTAAACAGAGTTCTTGAAACTGATCAATCTTGTCTACAACAGGTTGGCTACCAAAAGCGCAGAACACGACAGAGCCAGGATTGAATTTGTCTAACCAATCCGCCCATCGAGGCTCTAAGGAAGGCTTATCCGTTTCATCTACGGGGAGTACCGGTCCGGTCAGGTAAACCGGTGTGTTGTATTGGCTTCCTATGTAATCGCAGTATTTGCCTTCCGTCTCACGGCAAGTCCTTATAGCGATAGCGTCGCAGTTTCTCATGGCAGTAACTTTCCCATCGAAGAACGAACCAATACCCTCGTGCCTCCTCCATACGAAGCTTAGGGTTTTTGCTTCGCGCGCAAGTAAGACAACTTTTGATGACGGATACCCTAGAGGCGGCTTAGCTAACTCTTCAGCTGACATTTCCTTCCCATCAATGATCTCTCGCTCCGCAGCAGGGACAAGAGTTAGTGCAATTGATGCAGCGCTCACCGTATTGAAGCAAACCGTTTTAGCACCGACCGGTTTAGCGATTTCAGGTATCCAATCTGCGGAGTCGTAGAAAACCAGATCCGGTTTGTTTGTATGCAGAATGGTCTCCACCTCGGGACGGGTTTGGTTCATTGCAACTGCAAGCAAATGGGTCAAGTAAAAGGGTACGTCGGAGTTGGTCTCAGCACCGGGAGGGAGCCCTTTGACATGGGGAATTGAGATAGTGTGGAAAGTGATGAGGTTTGGGTAGAGGTTAAGAGGTTTGACCTGGTTTAGAGCTTTCTTGGGAAGCAAGAGAAGGATCTTGTGTCCTTTCTCTGCTAGCTTGTTCGAGAGGTGAAGAAAAGCAGTCATGTGACCAAATGCTAACCACGGATACATTATAATGCTCATGCTTGACGATCCATTGGTTCCAAAATCACCCATTGGATTTGTCTTTTCTTATAGCTTTTTTTGTTCTTTCTTTGAAAACTTTTTTCCTATGGGTTTGCGTGTTTTGGACTTAAATAAATACACGAACCACGGATTGGTGGGTCGCTCCTGGTTGTGTCTAATAGCCAACGAAGTGACTCGGCAGGTATAGCTGCCGGGTAAGTGGTAAGTGCAAACACGAGATGGTGTCGTGTCAGCCAACAAAAAGACAAGACCGGACTTAATGTATTGTGCCTTGGGCTTTGAAGACTCAGCCCATTTGAATTAATGGCCTTTTTTTCTTAATGTCGACTACATAAATATTTTAGTTTTGAAGTTATTGTTTTTTTTCTTCTCTTGAAACAGTTTTGAAGTTATTGTTAAACGCTTACAATTTGTTATTGCAAGTTTTTTGTGCAACGAGTTATTGTAGTGTAAAACGTACATGTTTTAAATTCGATGTTGTTACGTTTTTACTCTCAGACTGTAACCTTGGACTTAATTGAGCGTATGTATTCGTTATGTTATTCTATAAATTGTTTGCTTCTTTAGATACCTTAAACCATTACAATTAAGAAACTATATCCTACATAGAAAAGCATAAAAACAGTAGACACCATGGAAGGTACGATCCAATCTCTAGTATCAATGATTCTGGTTGTGACACTATGTGCCACTATTCTATTGCAGCCGGGCTTGGCCGAGGTGCAAGTGACACCTCAGTTTACTTCCATTCCTGGCTCCCCTATAGATCTCACAAAATGTTGGTCATCTCTCTTCAGTGTTGAAGGTTGCGTAATCGACATCTACAAATTTGTGGTAACCGGTAAGTTTGGGAATATTAAACCGGCTTGTTGTAAGGCGTTTATGGATGTGGATGATAATAAGTGTTGGCCAAAAATGTTTCCATTGAATCCGTTCTTTCCTCCTCTTCTAAAGAATAGTTGCTCTCGTATCAACAGAGCTGTTCTCACACACACCACGCCTCATCAAGTCCCTACCGTTCCTGGGTTTACTCTTCCTGGTTCTCCAGGCGAACTCACAAAATGTTGTTCATCACTTACCAGTGTTCAAGGTTGTGTAACTGAAATCTACAAATCAGTTTTTACAGGAAAGTTTGACAATGTTCGACCAATGTGTTGTAAGGCAGCTTCGGCTGTGGATGTCAAATGCTGGCCACGTATGTTTCCACTAAATCCATTCTTCCCTCGTCTTCTCAAAGAAAGTTGTTCTCGCATCATCAGTGCAGCAGCACCTACGCACAAGTGAAGTTAGTAATAGAAGCAGTCATGGAAAATGCTTTGGGTTAAGTTACTTTACTTCACACTTTCGATAGATTATGTATTCTAATGAAATTCTCTATTTTTTAAAACAACTAATTCAAAAACTATATTGTCAGAACTCAAACCAAAGATCATCACATTCTGATCGAGCAGTCTTAGATTTTCCTTCAACCAAGATTAAGGCTAACTCTAGCTGTATGCTTATAGAACCTATCGTGTTCAAGTAAAATCGTGACAGGAGCCATATAAACGATGTGGGATATTTCATACCGAAAATACACCTTACAAGTACTTTTTTTGTGTGGAGGAACTAATTATACAGTTGTTGGGCCAATTATGGATGGCAAAAATTGAAAAGAAATGGGCCAAGCCTTTTTGTGCCAAAGGGATCAAGTAAAGGCATTGCCTTATTATTTTGTCTCACATTGGTTAGAAAAGAGGAATTTGAATTGTATATATATGATTCTTTGATAGCATAGTGTAAACAGCTCAGAGAGAGGAGGCACCCCACGCGCGCCGCTGCCGCCGACCGGCCGGCTCGGCGAGGGCGTGGGCTTTGTCCATAAAACAGCTTGACGTTTGTGTTTAAACGATGCGTAGTTCGTCCAAAAACGACAAGCAATTTATCTGTTCGAAACTGGATAGGAACGATGAGATCTTGCGGAGAAAGTTTCTCAACGCACTACTCCCGAGATTTTCGCTACCGTTTCGAAAAAACCTCTCCACTACTCTTCTTTATAAACTCGTCTCCTCCTTCCTCATTTCTCAACGTTTTTCTCAACGAAAACCAGCAAATCCCTAGCGTAAGTTTTAGAGAGTGTTCGTAGATTTATTAGTTCGTTAGGGACGTTCACGAGTGAAGCGTGAATCGTCTATCATGGTTGTATCCTGGGCTCTAATTCGTACAAGTCCATCTCACTGCGGAGCGAATATTAAGAGTTAAGGAAAGAGATTCGTCTCGACTCCATGGTCTATAATTCTAATCGTTTTTTCATCTCAGGTTTTATCTCATCTTTTGAATCGTATATTTCCTTAACATCGCTTTATTTTTATCGTTTATATCAATTCGGTTTTCCGGCTTCTACAACAGTAACTAAGATAATCTTGCTAAAATTAGTAGCTTAAACTGATCAAGTATCTTCACTTTACCAAATATTAATTACCTATTAAAATTTTAAACTCAAGAATTGACGGGAGGTTATCTCTAAACCCATTCCAAAAATAGGCATATGCTGTTTCATGCAAAGAAAACACGGCTTCGTGAGTTTAGAATTACTACTCTACATTGTACGTCTGCTTCGTGAGTTCAAAATTGGAATCGGAACCTTGTACAAATTTGCAGAATTTCATTTACAAATCACTTGTATAATATTATATTTAAAAATATGTTGAAAACTTAAAATTATATTTTGGAATTACGCTTTCATTTAGAAAAACTATGTTATAAATAAATAAAAATATCAAGTCATGTTTTTTGTTTGTATAATAAAATTTAATAATAAAGATATAGAGATAAGAGAGCAAATATTAAAACTAATATTTTAGAGTTATATAATAATTTGTTTATTATAGATATAGCATCTACATTCAAATATATTTTATTTATTATTAATGAAATATTAAAATAATTAATATAATAATTTATTATAAACTTCATTTATGTGTATTGTCAGAGTTTTAACATGAAATTATTTCAAAATTATTATAAATGAAAAATGCATTATTTTTAATTTGAATCATAGAATTTTCAGTTTTAAATTCTATAAAAATTTATTATATTTTAGTACATATATATATATATATATATGTGTGGATACATGCTTCTAACACTTACCCGCTTTTTAATTTTTCTTTTTTAAAATCCTTTATGCATTTTCATACGATTCCGCTTCTGTATACCCGCTTCCGCGTACCCGCTTCCGATTCCATGTAACAGAGGTACATATACACCAACTAGTACGTGCAAAATAATAATTATGAATATAACATTCTAACTTTTATACAATATCTGTTAATATCTTAATAACTGCTACGTATGATTCCTTATCTAGCCAAACTTTTCTCTCCATCTCATGATATGTCATTTTCTGCTTCAGCACAGCCCTAGAACATATCCAAGAGATTCTAACATTTCCTCTATAAAATCAGCTTTGAGGGTCTTATGAATACCATCGATCCCATAGCTATTTTATAGTGATCTCCACGTTCTCAAACCCTAGTCCAAGGATCATATAAGGAAACCATTGATATGGACAACTTCCATATTAATAAGTACAACTTTTTTTTTCTTAGAACTCACTTGTTCATTTTTTTTTTCAATGCACAAACTTGCTCCCCAAGTTTATCTTCTAGGCATTAACTTGCTTCCTAAGTTTATCTTCTTGCCTTTTCGATTAGGCATAAACTTGCTCCCCAAGCTTATTCTACTCCAACTCAGCATCTTGCATCAATATGGTCTCACTCTGCATGTCTCTTGGTGCACTATCTGACACAAACTGTGTCAGTGACTACGTCAAGACATAAACCTCAAGTTTATCTTCTCCATTTTAGCATATTGCATCCACATGGTCTCCACTATTTTGCATGCCTTCTGTATTAATGAGTGATGCAGTCCAACATCAGTGATATCTTCAAGGTAGACTACTGACATCTACAAGCTCCAGCTTTCATCTTCAATCTATCCCTTTTAGCTTTGTTTGCATGTCAAACAAAACATCTATCTGGTTCAACAACTATATTTCTTCACCTAGAAATTTACATGCTAGATATGTTTTTCTCCCCATGAGTTTCGCACTATCTACATCTTCAACAATATATATGTTCCCCCCCCCAACCCACAAGATATTCAAGATCTACATCATGACGTCGATCACACCATGCTTTTCTCCCCACGAGATATGCACTCTCTAGACCAGAACATCACCACTTCTCCCCTTGTTTGCTTACATACTAAGCTAAAAACATATTCTTAGATGTGAAGACTTACTTCATAGACACACTCATATGCTTCCTCATGTATAATCCAAATAGACTCCATGTAGCAGTGGAATAGATCACAAGTACTGCATCATGCTCTGACGCACCCGTCTAACTACTTCTCGACCAACCTCTGTTGAGGACTTGGCTCACTCGATATGTCATCATCTCGACAATCATATCCTTCAAACCCCTCTTCACTGAATTCATACCGCACTTGTTGCTATAATATTAGTGATTCTCTCATCACTCTCAAGATGATCACGTCGAATCACTTTCTCATGCACTTCGATCTCTTTAATCCAAGTCTCCTTTGGCTTGGGATTTTTCCCCTCTATTGTAACTATGGTAAGCTCGTCCCACCTAGTCTCCAAAGATACCCACTCATCCTCATTGATTCCTCGAATCAACTACTTCATGTGAGTCTTCTAATTACCATACTAGTTCGCATTCAACATGATTACCTTCTGCATAGAAAAATTGTGTTCATATTCACCTTCGGATCTCACCAGTAACTTAGGTGACCCGCTCTGATATCAATCTAAGTGCAAGATGCAAACACAATAAAATAATACAAAAAGGTAAATCAAAAACAATGGATACAAACAAACACATTTTGCCTTATAAAAATCACTTAAAAATCAGTACACGACTTGCTTAATTAGCTTAACACAATATTTGTTAACACCCAAACAACTTATACTGAGAGATTCCTAATATATCCAAACCTGTGTTTCCATGGCCTAATTCATCAGCATCTGCATCATGACGACCCAAGAATACTTCCAAGAAATTTTCACCCTTCCTCTATAAAATCATCCTCAAGTGTCTTATGGAATAATATCGATCTCATAGTTGTTTAATAGTGATCTTCACGTTTCCAAACCCTAGTCCTAGGATCATACAAGGAAACCGTGGATATGGACAAGTTTCATATTAAAAAGTACCACTTTATTTTTCTTGGAATTGCACTTATTCTTTCTTCTTCAAAGCATAATTGTACTCTCCAAGTTTATTTTCTTGTCTTTTTAAGCATAAATTTCTCCTCAAGCTTATCCTACTCCAACTCAGCATCTTCCATCTAAATGGTCTCCACCATTCTGCATATCTCCTAGTGCACTATCTAACACAACATGCGTCAGTGACTACTTCAGCAACTACGTCAAGGCATAAACCTGATGTTTATCCTTCTTCAGCTCAACATCTAGAATTCACATGGTCTCCACCACTTTGCATGCCTTATGTATTAACGAGTGATGCAGCTCAACATCAGTGACTTCATCATGGACTTCCTCAAGGCAAACTATTGACATCTATAAACTTCGGCTTGCATCCTCAGACTCTCCTTTTTAGCATTGTTTGCCTAATCAAGCAAAACACACTTATGGTTCAGTAAGCATGTTTTCTCACCTAAAACTTCCATGCTAGATATGCTTTTCTTTCCCATGAGATTTGCACTATCTATATTTTCTACAATATATATACTTTTCTTCTTCACAAGATATGACTATCTAATTGAGAAAATCATACCATACTATAAAGTTAGTTAAGTTTATAAATCAATAACAAGAACAATTTCTTTTACTAATTGTTAATTTCTCAACTCACTTTGATATAAACTTGAAACCACTATTTAAAAGGGTCATCTACATCGTACATTTAGTGGGGTTATTGATTTATTCATTTTATATGATTTTAAAATTTATTTTAAATTTATAAATCTATTAAAAACTAACCGGTTTTTGAAATCTAACAAATTTATTTTAATTAATATTTATAAATTTAGAAGTTTTCTTTCGGATTTGAATCTTTTTATTTTTACATATAAATGCATTCAAATTCTCGGAGGTGATGGCTCAACAATGCTGCCAGATCAGAACAGCCTCCCCCTTTTCCTTAAGGTCTTTACGCCGAGAAGATCTCTGGCAGGTGGTACATTTTTTCACTTCAGAGGAAATTTTGAGTTTTAGTACTTATAGGGTTAACGTCTGAAAAAAAAATTAATGCTTCTTATGAGAGACAACAAATAGATTATATTTTTATGTAATTGAATGAATAAACATTTGTTATCTATATATTTAAAGAACTTTTTCTCAATCGAGGGTGTATCATGTCATCAATTTGCTTATCCTCAACGCGACATGTGTTCAATTAATCAAAACGCACAGTTTCATTTAACGAATGGAAGGGGATTTTTTGGGCTTCTATTAATCATAAGAAATAAAGTTGAACACCTAAGAGCAGGATTAACCGGAGTCTCTTAAGGTGGGGTTCTTAGCTTTTCTAAGAGACGTATCTTAGCTTTTAACTAAGAAAACCTAAGAACTGTCTCTTAAATAAGAACCATAAGAGCCATCTCTTAGCGGGAAAAATGCAAAAAAAAAAAAAAAAAAAATTAAAAAGACAAATTTTTCGTTAAGAACCCCACCTTAAGAGACTCGGGTTAATCATGAGGTCTTGTAATCTTCATCTTAGCATTCTTCCAAGACCTAAAAAAAATATTTTGTGTTCTCTCATACAGTCAATGGCGTCTTGAGAGGTTTGATGACTGAAATCGAGATGGAGAACCTGTTTCTTTGTCTCCACTCGGATCATTTAGCCTTCTTCTCTTGACAACTCGAGTTACAAATTCAGCGCCATTATTCCCTTCTTAAGTCCATACACCGACGTGAAGAAAGATCTGATATTGATTGTGATTTATCCCTCTGCAAGACGGTTTATTCTGCACCTATAAAAAGTTAGCTTTCTTCACTTGAATATCATCCTCTCAATCCATCAAAACACCAAAGTTAATTTAGTTTTTGATCCTCTTCTCTAATTTGTAATATGACCGCTGCTCCTCCACTTTTCAAGTGTGGTTTTCAAGTTTTGGTTTCTTCCGATTTTATTGTTGTTAGGATTTTTGTTGTTTGATTTTGCTCTTAGGGTTAATGTAGTTTGGTTCTGATCTTATGGTTTTTTTTCGATTTTGTTGTTGATGTTTGTGTCAAGGTTGTTCCATTTAGACTCATAAGGTAGTTAAATGCTTAAAGACTCCTATTTTTTTTCCAAACTAAACAATACTCCATGCTAAAGTTGTGTTTTCTCTTGTTTATGGTATGTCGACGGTGAATTTGTTTTTGTTTGAGAGGGTCAATAACATCATGGATTCTTTTCTCATTCTCTTAAAGGTAACAACATCTCCTGCTTCTTTTTTCTGTAATCATCTTTTTTCAATATATCAACGATATTGTTTTAGTTATATAGCGATTTTTAGTCTTTTCGTACTATCATATTTTTTATTTGAACTAAAATTGACTAAAAAGTAATCTACTAAATTTCTAATGAAATATATTTAAAAAATCAAATTATTTAAATATAAAGAGGACATAAACAACAATAACTTTGTTACAAATATTCTAGGTGACATATCATTAAAAGTTAAGTTAGAAAAAAATATAAAAAAAGAAAATAATTATATTTGTATGGATTTTTAATAACTAATTAAGTTTATAATTTGTAAAATAAATATTCAAATGATAGACAAATTTGTAATGATAAAAATCTGAAAATTAATTTTAATTTTAGTTGAAAATGAATTAAACACTTTAAATATAATTTAATTATTTGTAAATTTGTTTATTGTCCGTAGGGCGGATGTTATACTAGTAAGTAATAAAATATAATTTTCATACGTACGGTTAGGGCTGGGCAAATAAACCGAACCCGAAAATCCGAACCGAATCCGACCCGATTAAAATGTATCCGAACCGATCCGAACCCGATATAAATACCGAATGGATCTTGTTTTACGGTATTTCGGGTTATGGTTTTTACCCGAACCGAACCCGAACTTAAATGGATATCCGAAAGAACCAAAAAATTCAAAATTCCAAAAAAAACTTGTACCATACCCAATCTAAATTTCTAATATGTATCCAAAACATACTAAGATATTATTCAATACCTACAATCAATTAGTTATTACATGAATAATTAACTAAAATACTTAGTCTAATATATGTTTTATTGGTTAATATTAATGTTTTATGCTTGACATTGCATTTGAAGTTTAGTTATGAATACACTTCTTTAGAAGTTTAAACAATGTTGTTGTTTTTAAAATTTAAATAGTATTCGTACATTTATAATTGTTAATTGTGAACTTTAATTTTGTATATTTCATTTTGTGTGATTTTTTTTCTTACAAGACTTTGGTTTGTCATGAATCATGATATGTTTAATGTTTTCACGTATAGTTCAATGACAAGTTTTGTATAGTTGATGAACGAGTTTCACAAAATTATTTTGAAGGACAATAATAGGGTTTAAATAAGCTCAATAACAAATTTATTGAAATAATTGAAGATATAGTGAATTTAATCAAGTAGAAATTAATACTTTTAGAACCGATAACCCGATTAGTATCCGAAACCGAAACTATTTCGAGTTCTACCGGATCTTGGACATGTAACTAAACCCGAACCGAACCCGATCCGTTTTTTTATACTATCCGAATGGGACTGAAATTTATGAACCCAAAAACCCGAAAACCCGAAACCCGAATGAAACCGAACCGAAATCCGATTGAGACCCCGATTGCCCACGCCTACGTACGGTGCACAAAAATAAATACGAGAAGATAAACGCACATAGTATATCACAAATACTCATCTAGTCATATCACACCACTCTTAGTTTGAAGTGTTGTACCTATTAAACCCAAACATAAGGAAAAACAAAAGATGGAAAGAAATAGAAATACGGGACTTTTCAACCAGAATAACCTTTTCAAAGGTGGATAATGATTTTCTTACAGATAAATTAATGAATGAGCGATCCTAGGTTAAAGATTCGTCACCATCGTAAAATAGAAACCCTTTTGACTTTGAGGTTCCTTAGTTAATTACTTAATCCTAAATAGAGCTCTCATACGTACCCAAGGGCTGAGAGTAACGAGTGAAGTTTGATAAAATAAAAGACATTTGCAGGGCAAGCTAGTATTTTAGCTCTAGTAATAAAAATACTTAGGTTCACCCCATGAGGTGAACCTTTAAATTCACCACATTTCTTATAACCAATCAAACTGCTACGTATATTATTAAATAAAAATATTAATATTTATTTTAAAAATATAAAATAACAAAAAAAAGAATAACGTCAATTTTAACATTGTCGCTAACTAAACTCTAACCCTAAATTAAATTTCTAAACCCTAAACCCTAAATATAAATTCAAACCCTACACTCTAAACTCCAAACCATAGACCCTAAACCTAAAACCAAACTTTAGACCCTAAACCTTAGACTCTAAACCTTAAACCCTAAATTTAAACTCTAGGATTTAAGATTTGGGGTTTGGGTTTAGGAGTTACGTTTTAGGATTTAGAGTTTTGGGTATAGGATTTGGGTTTAGGATTTATAGGGTTTAAGGTTTGGGTTTAGGATTTATAGGGTTTAAGGTTTGGGTTTGGGTTTAAGAGTTAGAGTTTAAGGTTTAGAATTTTGGGTATAGGATTTGGATTTAGGGTTTAGGGTTTGAGTTTAAGGTTTAGATTTAGAGTTTAGGATTTAGATTTATGGGTTTCCTAGTGGTGTTAACGTTAAAGTTGAAGTTCATTATTTTCTGTACCTATTTTGTTTTTTGTTAATTTTTTTAATAATTTTTTATTTAATAATCTATGTGGCAATTTGATTGGTTATAAAAGATGTGGCGAATTTAAAGGGGTGAACCTAAGTATTTTTCCTCTAGTAACATAACGATGATGATAATTGATAGAAAATGAGAAACCTAATTATATATTTCTCAATTAATCTGCTCTTGAAGATTCATTAATTTGTTAAGCAAGTGGATTCATCAAAGAACTTCTTTGATGATTATTGATATTGGTGAGACCTTTAAAAAACTTCCAAAGATTACATTATTTTTATTATGAAAATATAAACTGAAGTCAAGTCCATCTTGTTAGAACGGGGATAAGGCGAAGTGGAACTTTCTTAGGACAGACGAGTCCATATGATTCTTCAAGATCAACATCTTTTGCCTCCATTCCTCCTGGAAGCTTCCAATCAAAACGGTAAAGAAGATTGATAAGAGTTAAGTGTACCAAAGCCATACCCATACCCATACCAGGGCACATCCTCCTTCCACTACCAAACGGCAACAACTCAAAGTCTACACCTTTATAGTCCATCTCATTGTTCATGAACCTCTCGGGGATGAAAGCTTCTGGATCTTTCCAAACGTTTGGATTCCTATGAACAGCCCATACGTTGACATGGATCCATGTCTTCTTTGGAATGTCGTAACCTCCCATCTTCAGATCTTTCGAGGCCTCTCTTGGAACTAGAAGTGGCACGAGTGGGTT
This sequence comes from Moricandia moricandioides, assembly GCA_905132885.1. Taxonomy (NCBI): domain Eukaryota; kingdom Viridiplantae; phylum Streptophyta; class Magnoliopsida; order Brassicales; family Brassicaceae; genus Moricandia; species Moricandia moricandioides. The sequence goes on along the minus strand of CAJHQQ010000928.1, from coordinate 111,605 downwards.
TATCCTAAATGTTTCTTTAATCACCATTTTGAGATACTCCATTTTCTCTATATCTTCCTCTGTAATATCATCTTTATTTCTTATAACTTCTCTCACCTCTGCTTGGACTTTCTTCAGAACTCTAGGGTTTGCAATCAAATGAGTCATCACCCATGTTATCGTGTGGCCAGAAGTGTCTATACCAGCAATAAGAACATTCTGTAATCAACAATCATTAAAACAAGATTAAAACAATAAAACAACATGTAAAAGAAATGAAGTTAGTTTCCATTACTTACAAGAAGAATTCCTTTGGTGTGGTTTCGTGTAAGTTGAAACTCCCCAAGTCCAGTCTCTCCCCTTTCCATTTTGAGGAGTAAGGACACGATATCATCTTTAAGACTCTCATCTTCTAGGTGATGTTTTATAGATTGATCGAAAAATGCATCCATTGCTTTAAAAACCTTCTCACATTTGCTATGTAACCCTGTGATCCTATCGATTAATCTACCAATGACCGGGAAGTAATCTGCTGCAGCAAAACTCCCCAACACCTCCATGGTTCCTTGAATGACTTCCTCATAAGTATTCTCGAGTTTGCTTCCTTTAAGATTCATCCCAAACCCGACTCTACAAATCACACTTCCAGACAATTTCATTAACTTGTTGTTCAAGTTAACCGGGTTGGCCAATGAAGCAGATTGCTTGATGAAGTCGACCAAGGAACCAACCTCTTCTTCTCTTATATGTCGAAAAGACTTGACCCTTTTCGCGGTGTAGAGTTCAATAACAGTCATCTTCCGTACTTGCCTCCAATATTTGCTATAAGGAGAAAAGGCGAGGTCATTTAAATTGTAGGAAACTCTTGCAGCATAAGTCATATAAGGTCGGGAACAACAATCTGCGTCGAATGTCTTTAAGACATCCTTCACTGTCTCCGGACTTGACGCCACAACGGTGGACACATCTCCCAACTTGAGGGACATTAGAGATCCATATTTTGCAGATAACTTGAGCATGGAACGATGAGGTTTGGATCCTAATTGGTGCAAGTTGCCAATTATAGGAAGTCTTGGCGGTCCAGGAGGTAGATTTTTATTTGTCTTTCTGGTGTTCTTTGCAACCAGTACAGATGCAAAGAAGACGATTGCAACGATGATATACCACAAACTCATTTTGCTTCCTACACAAAAAAAGGCATAGTTATTCATTTGGTAAGCTTCACAGGATATATAAATAGCATATGTTAAGTGAATATATACACAACAAAGTAAGCAAGTTCAGAACCAAAACAATCAAAGTTTCACTCCTGTCCTATGTCATGCTTAAAACACTCAAAGAAGTGAGGAACAAGTATATTTAAAATAGTAGAGAAAGTAATAATTCTTTTCTGCTATATTGAAACATCTACACGGTATAGATAGAAAAGACTGAGTTTGGTAAGATTACCTTCAAGTCTTATACTGTGCTGAAGATTTGAGAGAGAGAGAGAAAGAGGAGACTGAGAGGGGAAGTTGTATTTTACTTTTGTTGTAGAATAATTGTGTTAGACGCAGCAGGCAGTGGCAACATATTTATACAGCTTTGGCACTGAGAGGACGTTGTAATTAACATTAGCGCCCACCGGAATTTATTGGATTATTTACAATAAAATTGTTGAATAAGTTACTCAACTATTGAATCAATATGATGGTAGTGTTGGAAAAGAGAACAAGAAAAAGAGAAAACAGATACGTTAATTAACTTGTGCTGAATGGATTTTATTCAATGAGAAGAAAATGGGGTCAATTTTAATGATGTAGTTATTTTAAAACCAATCAAGTAGAGAGTGAAAATCAATCAACTTTCTGTACTACATTGGAGGTGTTAAATGATTATTTTCAACAATTGAAAAAAAAAAGAGAGGCAAAACAATGGGGGTGTTTAATATTGAGTGGGATTCAACTAGTTGAATAAACAAAAAGTGGTACCCATTTTTAACATATGTCTTTTTGCTATTGGATTGTGTAGGTTATGGATCTTTTTTCTTATTTCAATTATTCAACCACAATTATTTATAACTAAATTGATTTATAAATTATTTTTATATATTAATTTTTTTTGTGTTTTTTACTCTATAAATAGACACTTGGTTCATTTGATTTGGATACAAAAAAAAATCTATTTCTATTATAACTTTACCCTTAAACTCTTGATTATTTTCTTAACTATTTTTTTCTGAAATTAATCCTAACAATAACCTATGTTTCTTTAATATGTTTTATGATATAAGTTTTTTAAGAAAAAAAATATCTTTTACTTTTGGTATAAAAATGTAATCAAATAAAAAATAAAAAAATCTTTTATTCTTTATAATTTTAATTAAAATTATTGAGAATTTTTAGCAATATAAAAAATTAGGATATGGGGTTGAATTTTATTAAAAAAACTATTATAAAGTATAAAAATGAATGGATGTTGAATTGTTACGTGAAAGAGAGATAAAATGACGTGGAGTGTGAAAAGTCGAAAATAAAGTGTTGAATCTTTACACCAATGTACATAGTTTAGAAAAAAATAGAAATTAATAAAATGTTAAGTTTATAACTGATTATTGAGGATTTTAGTTTTTATTAACTTCAAATCAATTATTTTAAAAACAAATTATTTTTAATAAAAGGACTTAAGCACATTTCATCATATGCTCTACGAATATATACTTGGTTCATTTGATTTGAATTTTAGAAAAATACATTTTAATTATAATACTCACATCATTTTTCAATAAAATCTTGTTTATAAAACTAATAGTTTTTATGGATTTACAAACAAAAACACAAAAGAATGTGAAAAAATTACAGATAGCGTTATAATGAATTTCTTAAACAAAACAATGTTATATGGTTAAACTAAAAAAAGATGGATGACTAAAGAAGATGAAGTGGAACATTGAAAAGAAAAAAGAAAATATGTTGGCTTAAAAAAACATTGTATATAAATTATAATCTTACAATTGAACTCTTTAAAAAATATTTCCAAAATATGTTATGCAGTAATTAATGTGTGTTTAGGACAAATACAATTTGTATACGGCAAGAGAAATGTAAGTAATTTCAATAGCTAGGAAGAAAATAGTTCATAAATTTATGGTATGTAAGATATCCAGAATTTTAAAAATATATGTGATACTTTATGATTTTTCTGGATTAACACTTTTATGATGTGATTTACTCTACCATGATATGAATATCTGCTGTCCTAATATTCGGCAAATCTGTTTTTTAACAAAATATGTGATTTCATCCTCATAAAGAAATATTAAATTAAAAATAAAATAAATTCCAGAATTTATAATAAAATGATTGTTATAAATAAAATAATTTTATTTTCAAATTGAGGAAATAAATAATTATTTATTGAATAAACTATTGTAAAACTTGTAGAGATTAAAACATAATTATATAATTTCATACAATATTGGATCATATTGGATCTTTATCTCTCAAAATTTTGTTATATGTGATTTCATTAATTTTAATAAATATTAAAAATTAATACTTGACTGATTCATGGAGTTATAGATATTCAATTTTTTGGATCAAAAAGAAAAGAAAAAAAGCTACTGGATCAAATCAAATTTTCAGATTCTTTGCACACCTCTCGTTCATATAGTTTTTGGGACTGAATGGAAAGGCTCATACATGCATGAACTATAAAGGGTAACTAGAGATTTATCCACGTCTTTGTGGATATTGATTCTTTTTCATATATTGTTATTTATTTTTATAATTCTCTTTTATATTCTAAAATATAAGTCACCTGATTAATTAGATTTTGAGATATATTTATTTTCCTTTTTAGAAAAAAAACAAACAAGCAGTTTATTTTACCGTGGAACCGAAATTAAAGTGACGAAAAAATGAAAATAAAGCAAAAGTTGTTTTACTGGTCTCAACCGCCCAGCCACTATCTTCACTATATACATCAACTCCATACAAAAGAATATTTTATTCTATAAATAGAACAGTCAAATGTTTTCATCTTTTTTCTCTGAAGAAAGATGAATCTTTATTCTGATGGGGGGCTATAAAAGTTTTGAAGTGGCAGAAACGGTCATATTTATTTTAAAAAAATATCTAGCAAAAGTTATAGATGGGTTTGGAAAATATTTTGGTATCAGCTGGTTGGTGATGAAAGATGTTAGGTCCCAAAAATTAAGAGAATAAGAACACAAGTTTATTGCAATTTTCTTTCCGTATATCATTCCACAAAACAATCGTCACTTAAATACATAAAGAAAGATGTTAACTAAACAAGGAACATGTTAAACAAGTGGGAGACTTCCCACTAATATAGGAGCCACACTTGCCATATCTCTGTCCCATCTTTGTCAACAATCTTATCAATATTTCACCCTCCAAAGAACCTTGTCCTCAAGGTTCAACACAATAGGAAAGGCTTGTATGAACATGTTACGTCAACATAGCACTTTGCAAGCATCTTATCACGTACTGGTGGTGGCATACCAAGGACTGGTTCATCTTTAACGATGCATACCTCGTTGTCACTATTATGTCCACGATCAAATGGGTGTTTCTCGTAACTGAATCTAAATCTATGATATGAAGAGTTTAACCAGCTACACCTTCCTGATTTTTTGGCCAGAACAATGTGATGGTGACCTCTGACCGGAAAGTTTCAGCTCGTCCTTGTTTTAGTGGTGAAGTCGCTGAAAATTTGAGTGAAGTAGTCACCATTAGCTGGTGTCCCGTCGAAACCTTCATGTTGGTGGTCATGTTCTTCACGGGTTTCAACATCTTCATCTCTATCTTCAACAACTTCATTTTCTTATCAAGTTGCTGCCCAATCTTCCCAATATTGCACCATCTTCTTCAGATCTTCACGTAGCTTATCATGAAGAGCAACAAACTTTTATTTATGGCTTCATGCAAACCTCCGTTGATGGTTCAAAAAGAAGAGCATAACGCTCATCATTCATGTTTTCTAATGTAGTTTTGATACCACAAATGTAGTTCACATCATAACCAAAAACGTGTTTTGATGCCGGTTAAGGCCCCTCTTCAAAGATAAGAGAGCTTGCTCTAATACTAAATGATAGGTTCCAAAGACTTAAGAGAACAAGAACACAAGTTTGCAATGTTCTTTTCTTATATCAATCCACAAAACAATAGTCATTTAAATACATAAAGAAAGATGTCAACTAAATAACTTCAACTAAACAAGTTAGGAACATGTTAAACAAGTGGGAGATTTCCCACTATTATAGGAGCCACACTTGCCATATCTCTTTCCCATATTTGACCATTATCTTATCAAAAGACGAGTTCATATTTTGTTAACAAAGGAGTGAATGATAAACTTTTACTCTCAGCATTAAATTGTTTTTCGTTGTGCAATTTTGAATTTTTTGTATAGTTTTTTTTTTGCAGAGGAATGGATCTTCCTCAAACCAAAGTGGCTCCACTGAAATTGAAGGTGAAGAAGCTAGGAACACCATTTCATCTCCTCTATGTTTAAGATAGGAATCAAAGAAGAGGGAGATAAAGAGGTATCATTTCAGAAAAAAAATTGAGAAGAAGATATATGACAAAGAGAGGAAGAGACTTACAACTTACAAAGAGATTATCATTTTAAGTCAAGAAAGAGACGAGTTATGTTCTAAATTAAAGTTGACGAGAGCTCATGAATAATAGGAGAAGAAAAGATGGACTCCAGTTTATCAAGAGATCCTCAACCCACATCCTGGTCAGATGCAAAACCTTGATTTTATATATTCTGTTTTTCTTTTTTTCTTCTCTTTAACAATTAAATAATGTTTTGAAAAGATTTTAAACTTGACAAATTATTTAATATCGAATTTGTGCAACTTCTAAATGATAAGTTTTCAGTAGTACTTTATATAGTTAATAAATATCATGGGTAGTATATAAAAGCATGTATTGATATGCTTGAGGCCATTCTGAATCTGCTAAAATAAATAAGTAATATGTTAAATCTGTTTACATGTATAGTAGTATCTTATATATTGGTCAACCAATTATAATACCTAAATTATGCAATATTTGTTTTAGTATTCATTTTACGTATAGAATACTTAAATATCTTATTTTTATGGAAATAATTATTTTAATTGTTCAAATTTAATTTAATGTTAAATAATATGGAATATTATGGTCACACGATTAAGTTGAACTAAATGTTTATTCAAAAATAAAGAATACCCATGCGTAGCATGGAAAAACATACTAGTTGTTATATATTTTACATGTGTCTCTATATTACTAATTGTATATTGGTTATTTGAGTATTTTTAGGTTTTCCATATATCAAAATCAAACCAGAACTGAGTTCAGTAATATATTATTTTTTTGGTTATTTGATATTTTTTTGTTATTTACGTTTAGATACAAAATACCGAAGTGAATTGAATAACATGGTTACTTTTAGTACAAATATTTGAATACGTTCCAGATACTTTGGTTAGTGGATATTTTAATAAGTTTATATAGATCAGAACCGAATCCACCTGGACCTAAGAAGACCCGACTCAAAACCCACCTACAAAATTATTATACCCAAACAGAGTCCAATTTCAAACCCCAAAAAAAAAATTGATACCTGAAAAAACCCATTCTTACCAGAATGGGTACCTGAACACATATGCCTAACTAATTTTATAAACAAATTAAAAAAAAATTCTTAACTGTTTTTAATTCATATCACAAATTGAGCAATTTTATTTAAACATGTCGAATTATTAAGGTTAACATATAAAATAAATGTTGTCGAATTATTATAATAAATAGAATTAATAAGAGTGAAAAAAAAATCTAAAAGATCTAATAAATACTTAAAATAGATAGATTCCTTTTACTTTTGTAATAAATGTTGTCGAAATATTTAGAAAAGATAATAAATGAAATGGTTAGAATTATTTAAAAAAATAGAAAGAAAATCGGTAAAAAACCAGTATTGTTATGTACTTTAGTTTCAGTTTTAATATACTAAACTGCATTTCCTAGGATTCGAAGAAGAATTGCATATTTGATAAGATAAAAACGAAATGAAAAAGTGAAATACTGCAAATAGTAACACAGGTGTAGCTTAAATTAGACCACTCTCCTCTTTTTCCTTCACTAAAACCTCTCAACTCAAAATTTCTATGGATCTCAGCTAGAATCTGCATGTACGGGTCGGAGTCGGTGTGCAGTGGTGGTGGTCGGCGTTATCTCCTCTGTCTTGGCGAGAAGTTATCTTCTTCTTCTCTCAAGCTGGACCCCAATGGTTTGACTATTGTTCATCAGGGTGTGCGTCGGTTTGACTATTATGGCCATGTCAGGAGGTGTCCAAACGATCTTGTCCAATGGTGAGCCCTTACCGGGGTTTGGGCTCTCTTGGTGATGGCTTCTCGTTTCCCGTTTATATTTGGCTAGCATTGTTCTTCGATAGGAGGTCTCTTCTTCTTCGTGGTTGCAGGTTCCTCATCCACCACCAGGCAAGACTGCCATTTTCTCAATCCACGTGCTACTGTCTTTTGGAGGGCGTAATGCGATTCAGTTATGTTTTTCTGTGGCCTTTAAAAGAATTGAGCATAATCAACAGTGGAGGAGATATGAGAGCTATGCTTAACTTCCATCATGTAGCGAAGAACAAATGTTTGTCGATTGTATTGTCTTTTTGAAACTTTAATGGTTGTAGTTGAGTTTTATATCAAATCAATTGTTATGCTCTCTCTGTTTTTTTTTACATGATTTTTAGTTTAATGTACAAAGATTTAGATATTTATATTTTTAAATATATAATTTTAAATTATTAAACCAATTACAAAAATAGTGTAAAAATTTTATTGGTTTAACAATTTCCAATAAAGGTAAAGTTAACCTTAAAACCTAAAAAAAATCTTAAATCTTAAAATAGTATTTATTTTGAAACAACATAAACCTTATAAAAAGTTATATAAAAGAAATGGAGGAAGTATTTTTTTTGCTCCAAAACTCAATTTTTGATAATTTTAATAAATACAAATATTATTTTCAAAAAAAAAAAAAGTGATATGGTGCAGTAGTTTCGTTTTTCAAAAGAGGAAGGATTAAAACAATGGAATGAAAGAGAGACTTCTTTAACCGGAAGATCATCCCAAAATCTTGTAATGAATATTATGTTCGAATTGAGTTGATCTGTAAAATGTTTGTTTCTTTTTGTATAAGTTAATCTTTGGAAACAATTTTTCAAACACACAGTAAAATCATACATGCAAAAGTGTATAGAATAAAAATCAAGAATATTGACGAAGCCACAGTGATAAGGTGAAAGAAAAATGATCAGGAAAGTCATTTTTGGCTTTGTTTGACGTGGAGAAGCAAGCACCTTCTGTCCCTATTAATTTCCTTGCGAAACAAAAATATTTAACTAGGGAATTGTAGGGCTTTACCCCAAAGGGAGCCCTTCCAGAAATTCTCGAAGGCCCAAGACAAGCTTAGGCCCAGGAGGGGGTTTGGAAATAGTTTTCAACCAGCAATAGACGCGCCTCGGTTAGCACCTCATTAGCTGCATCACTGCCCCAAGCGCAAAGATGAATTTAAACGAATGAATGTCTCTTCTATTTATAGTCAAACAAAACCTATCACTTTGTATACTGCTTCCGATGTGGGACGAAAACTTATCTAATTTAACTAAAACTGGGCCCGACTGTGGAAAGCCCAACTGACAGATAAGTTGCCACGCTGGAGAAAAGGAGTTTTAAAATCACACGACGTCGTCCCTTCCTCTTTGATCGAAATGCCACGTCAGCAATCTCGCTCATCTTCCACAAGGTTTACCAATAGGTAAGGTACTCAGTCCTTTTAGGTTGATAAGCCCTGAATGTGTTTATAACATGCACCCCTGATAAGAATCTTTATCGTTGGATGTGTGAAGGTGCCAATGGTCTTGCTTCACCAAGTCATTTTCTTGCACCAACGGCATGGTTTGAGAAGGGCTACACAATTGTTCACAAGTTTTGGCGTTGAACTCTTTACTTCTAAACAAGATTTCTCTTCATTCAATGTGGTCGCCTGGCATGGCAATTACGTGCCTTATAAGGTGAATCCAGTAGTGTTTGTGGAGCCTTATGTCATAAAAAGTCTATGTGTTTATGGATAGACGGTTAAATAGGAAGCTTAGCCTATATATCTTTCTCAAGCAAAAGTAGGTTCATATCAACTTCTGACTTATATCATTTTCATACGAGGTATCAACCCATCTTATGAAGCAGATTTTTTAAAAATATAACTCAAATCTGAACCATTCTCATAAACAATATTTGTAGGCGACGATTACTCGTGAAAATGCAATTGACTCCTTGTAAACTCACAGGTACAATGGCTTTCATGTTCGAATCAGCCTTGATTCCTAGAGTCAGCCATTGGGCTCTGGAGTCTCCTTTCCTCAATCACGACTACTACCAATGCTGGATTGGACTCAAGTCCCACTCTCTCCCGTATATCCTTGAACGAGCAAAAGTTAAATCAACAGAGAAAAAAAGGCGGGAGCTTCAGAGTAATTAAAAAACATAGTCACGTGCATTTGCAATACCCAATCTGTACAGACCTTTACCATGTGTTAAGCATAGAACAACAAGTATATATGCAATAAGTAGGTAACGTTTCATATCACATCAGTTACATCCTTTGTACTTTAAATTAATATACTGGCATTGGTTTAGACACTGATGATTAACCGTGGCACTGAGAGATTCATGATGCCGATTTGAACTAAGTTCTCTCTCTTCTGACTGTTTCCGTTACCGGTAGAGTTTCTTCCAACCACTATATAGCACAGTTGCAAAATGCTATGGAAAAGAGGAATCACAATGTGATAAAATATTAATAAGAGGTCACAAATGACAAACAAGCGGGAACATTAGTAATACAAGAGTGGTGTGGGAAATACAAAATTACAGAGTTGATTACAAGGGATTGAGATTTTGAGAGAGATGAGTATGTAAATTAAAGGGTTACAAGAGGCTCTTCGGTGGTTTTGGTGTCATTGGCTGGTGCAGCCTCCTCTTGTTTTGTTGGCTCAGTCTCACCTGAAGCTTTCTCATCAGCAGCTTCAACCGCAGCTTCTTTAGTTTCTTCGGTCTTCACAGCCTCTGGAGTTGCCTCAGCCTCGGCAGGCTTGGCTGCCTCAGCTTCCTTCTCTGTCTCTGCTCCATCTACAGCAGACTCTTCCTTCTTCTCTGCAACAACTTCATCTGCCTTCTCCTGTAAACCTCAAGAAAATAACAACATTAGCTATTTTATCTCAGAAACAAAATGATGAAAACCAAAATAATACTATTGATCAACAAAACCTGAGACACGGCTTCGGATTCGACGTTCTTGGACTCAACAACAACATTCTCAGTCGTGGCAGAGTTTTCAAGGATATCAGACTCCTTAGGTTTGCTCGCACAGCCTCCCATGGTGTTTAAAATAGAAAGAATCGGTTTGAAACGAAGAAAAATTACAATGGGAAGAACTGTGGAGCCAACAATGAACTCCTTTTCTGATCCTTTTTTAGAAAACCAAAACTATTTATTTTCTTATTACAAGGCTGAGCAAATGTAGGACAAGACATCAAAGATGTTTATATAGTGATTGTACGGACACCCCAAGACCAATGGCTATTTCAAGAAAAAGACTAAATTTTTCATGTCACCAATAGATTTTTTGAGGCTCCTCTCTGTCAACGACCTATTCAACCAAACAAACCTAAACCTTTAATCTACACCGTTCTTTTTTTAGCCATCTCCAGCCCCAAAAACTTGTCTGACACAAACTCTCCATGTGCCATTTGACATACTTCAGAACACCAACCAACAAGAAACAAGAACAGCAGAACTAGAGTTGGATATTTTGTAATGGTAAACAGATAAGCAATTTAACTGAAATGAAGATGTAAAAGAACAAAGAACCAACAATATAAAGACCAAATCAGGTGCAAAACCTCCTTTGAGAAATTAGAGTTTAGATCTGTTTTGTGGTTGCATACTAGAAATAAAGGTAAGATAACTGTTCCCAGGTCACAAAAGAATTATAACTGTTTCCTAGTTCTTTACCACACGTCTACTATTTCGCTTCAGAAGAGGATTCAACTGCTGAAGTTTCGTGGATACCACCACTGGGGACGAGGCTTTTGTACATTGTCAAAGCTTGAGCGATCATGTTAGCAGAATTTGCAGCAGAACTCGGAAGCAGCATTGTTGTACCCTAACAATGAAATAAAATTATTACTCTATTAGTTTATATACCACGGGAGGACAAGATCTCAACTTTGATTGGATCACATAACCAGAATAATCTGGCACAGTATGTTGTTGAGTTTTAAAACAATGGTTTACCTCTTTAGCAATGTTGCCAAAAGCTTGAATGTATTGCTCCGCTACTCTCATACTCGCTGCCTGCATTTTGCACCACGATTAAGCACGAGTTCTCAATTTCAAATGCAAAACCAGTCTACTAGAAACTCTCAGCATTTGCAAGTCTAATAAGCCACAGAAATCTCAATTTACAATCTAGACACAGAGAATAGTTTTTGTGGAAAACAGGTTAGATGTCTCATTTCACTGTCTGCAGGTCTGAAACCAAACTATATTTGTGCATATCGTATTAACACCTAAGTAATCAGGTTAAGCTCAAAAATTTGTTCAAAACCGCTGTTTAATCTCATGTACTAACCTCCACTCCACCAGTTTCATTGAGGGATTGAGATAACATGGCCAGTCCCCTGGCTGTTGCTTGTGCTCTAGCTATTATTGCTTCTGCCTCACCTGGAAGGCATTACCCTGTTCTTTTCAATGAAAATTGTTGGAGAGAAGATCCCACATTGGAAAGATGTAAAGGACTTGAGTAATATATAAGGGACTTGTGCCAATCTACTTATGGCCAATTGGTTTTAGGTTGGAAGCCCAAGAAACTTATCAAAAATCACACTTATCAATCATGGCGGACACAATCTATGAAACGGTGTCAGCTTAATTTTCAATCGCGCGGTAAGCAGCAGAGAGTGAAATGGACGCTGGAAATTTTAGCGGCAGCTACGTCTCGCTTTTTTTGTCTCCGGAATCTCAGTAGCGACTATTTTAATCTTTCATTTCGTCAAATTTGGTTCCGTCGTACTGTGTTTTTTTTACTCTGAAGCTGAACGCAGAGTTCATAAAAAGAACAGGGGTATTACAAAAAATGAAACAAATTGAAGAATGGCTTGACATCTTGTGATGATGCGTTCGTGGCTTACAAAATAATTGATACAAACCTGATGCTCTATTGCAACTTTTCTTACCATCAGCGATGTTGATATGGGCTTGGCGTTCTCCTATTCAAGTAAGTAGAACAAATTGAGCAGGTTTAATTCTGTATTTTCGAGTCAAGAATTTGAACGAACTGAGCTGTAGCAAGCACACAGTTCAACCACATAATATAGCTTTGCAAAGATAAGCCATGGAAATTTACCTTCAGACTCAAGAATCTGAGCTCTCTTTCTACGGTCAGCTTCAGCTTGCATTTCCATAGCAACCCTCACTCCATTAGGAGGCATGATATCCCCTGGATACACATTTAGTTTACAAAAAGGTATCCAGCTAAACACCTTTATAAGAGAAACAGAAAAATTACTCACGTATCTCATAACGAAGGCACTCAAGGCCCCAATGTTTTGCAGCAACATTGATGGCTTCCTGCAAGAATAATTTCGTCTCAGAATCACCATATGCTTGTGGTAATCCAATACATAAACTACGAACGGATAATACATTCCCCAACGGTATACTATTTTACTCTTTATCTTGCAAAGTTAACCCGAACTCAAACCCAGCAAAACAGCTAAACAATATCAACTGCAATCTTTGAGCATCTAAAAATTAATGCACTACTCGTCACACGAAATGGAATCCGCAAACCGAAAGAACGGGCGTGAAAAACCCACTAACCGTGGAAGTCGGAATGTTATACAAAACCTAATAAATAAAGGTTTCTTATAATCAGAGAGCAAGTAGAAACAAAGAGTTTGAGGTGACAGAGTAAACTCAAAATTATCGAACAAAAGCTTTAAGAAAATGTTATGTGTTGGTTTTATTTTCTACTGTTTATCTTTTTAATCTATAACTAATATACTCAATTTTTATTATTATTGATTTTATAAGTTTATGTTTTCGAGGTAACAAATGTTTTATGAAATTTTAATTAATAGAAGCATTATTATTTGTATCAAAGATATTATACAAATTATATCAAATGATTATAGGTGCCAATAAAGATAATTTCAAAAAGAATTTTATATATTTTGCATAATTTATGTAATATTATTTTTATACTTTTGAAACTTGTTTACTTTTATGCTTTTCTACCAATCACATATTAGATCAGTGTTGGATTAGTTTCATAATATAGAAAAGAGTATAAGTTATTCGACAATCAATTAGGGGTTTGATCAATTGATATATTCCAATTATATTTTGGAAAATTAAAATAAATAGAAAATTGAAGTTTTGTGAGGTAAAAAATATACGGTGTCTATTAAATTCTATTTTTCTTCTTCTAACAAGTTTATAGGCATTTTATACGGACTCAGTGTTTCTATCTTTGGAAATAAAATTTGTTTATATAAAATAATCTGACTAGAGGTACATGCAACAATCAAGCAATAAATAATCAGTTAAAAATAAAAGAAAACATGTTAAAGGGTGAAAATGTTGCTTGTTTCACTATCTTTTTAATGATATTTTTGGTATTTTCGACAGGTAAATTTAACATAGTTATTTAAGTCTCCCAGAAGAATATGTTTGATTTTTAAGCATGATGTGTATTACGTCTGAGCATTCCGATTTTGAATCGGATTTAAGTCAGTTTCTATCGGATCGAGATCTTTAGGTTAATATATATCAAATTGGAACTAAATTGGATTTTCTAATATTTTAGTTTGGGTTTGAGTTCAGTTTTGAAATTGTGTATTCTAAACTTACAAGTTGTAACCTTTTATATTTATTAGTCATCAATGTTTAACATGAAAAAAAAATAATTCTAAAAAAAATAGATGCATTTAGTTTATGGTGTTTACAGTTAACAAAACTGATCTATATATATGTTTGTCATGATACCCATTCAAACAGAGAAAATAGCTGCTGGAAAACTAGAAGATTGTCGTGGATTTCCACTCCTTGTTGCACCACCAAAGATTTGTGATAAACAGATTGACTGTGACCGTCATTGCAAGGCTCTACAACTTAATTTTGCAAGAGGCGCATGTATCACTTCCAAGAGAACGAGTACCCCTACAAAAGTTTGCACTTGCTATCGGAACCAGGCTGATTGCAAGGTACCACCCCGCTGAAGAGAGCTACGGACTTGACCGGCCAACAAAAACAATATCGTTATATTGTTTCCAGTGATTTTACTTATTATTTTCTCTTTATATAAAATATTAATGTTTTAAATATTTCACTCATATGAAGATGCAATGAAAATTATTTTATTAATTATTAATTATTAATTATTAATTTGTTTTAACTATTTTTCCTAATAAATATTTAACTTTTGTTGTCCCACACATATTAAAACATAAATTAATTATTTTAAAATGTCTCAAATGGCACTAAACCAAATATTTTTTTCCTAATCTAGCATCCAAAACCCGAAAATGAGTAAATTAGGTTTCATTTAATAGGGCACATAACCTTTCCCCTTCACTAAAATTATAGTTACATTATATTTTTTTTTTAAAAAAAAATTGAATTGATTTAGTGCTCGTCGTTGCCCTCGTCATCATCTCTCAGTTCCGTCTTCTTCAGTTCTTTCGTCATCAGATCCACTGTCATCGTCAAGGTATCTCGTATCTAATTGAGGTTTTGGTTCACATATTTACTAAATTGATTATTAGTTCTGACTCACAATTTCATATCGATGATCTATCGGAATTTTGTGATTTTGGAATTCAATTTGATTTAGTAATGTTGTTTGAATTGATTTGAAAGGTTTAGTCCTTGATTTAATTTGTATTCTATGTGATTTTCTTAGTTTAGTTTGTGTTTTTTGTTAGTCTAATGGTTTATCTTTGTCTTCCATGAAAGTTAGTACACCAGTATTGTTGTTAAACCAGGTATTAATGTGTCAGTGAAGTTTTAAATGTGTGGTCACTGAAAAGCTCTTTTCTTTTTAGGCTCTCGGGAATGAATATGTGCTAAAGAGCTTAATTAGAAAAACTTTGTTAAAATAGTTGTTATATCTGTCATATATAGCACAAGTAAATGTGCTACTGCTTAGTTCTTTTTCAGAGTTTTGGTTTGGTTGTTCTTCTGTGTAAAAAATTCTTTCTAGGAGGAAAATGAATGATCTAATGAGTATTCGATACATTATTACATGAATTCTGCTTAGTTATTTACCTCTTGAAGCTTGGATATTTGTAATTTTGGTTTTAAACTCAAACTTAGACCCAGCAATCACTAAAACAAAACAGCAAAGCAGCATTAATATAACAGCACTCACTAAAAGTTTTCACATTTAACATCACTGACCATGACATGAAACTAAAGCTCAAGTAAGGGCAAGAGAAGACGAACCACAATCTTCTCGTTCAACGTATCACGCTCCTCAAACGTCTTGTCAAGAGTAATCTTCCCAAGTTCACTACGCATAGTTGTTTGAGCCAACTGTACCACAGCGTAGATGGGATTCTCAACGCCATAAGACGCCAAATGTGGATTCACAATCTGCAAACACACAAAAACAATCTCAAACGAAAAACATAGATCTCGAAGTAATCAAATCAAAGATCAAAGATAATAATAACAACCTTGACGTATAGAACACCATCAAGGAAGTGCTACACACCAGGAACGAGGAAGTGAATCCCTAAGTCCAGAGTCTTGACGTATTTGCCGAACCGCTCAATCACGCAGGCCCTCTTCTCCGGCACGATTCGGATTCCCCTATTCATCGGCGGCTTGATTTGGTAGCTTCAACATGGAGATAAACGTAGCACTAACCAATCGAAACCCTAAGACTAGTTCGTTCTAATCTCGCAGAGCGTACACCTAAACTATGAAAATTACCTGTTGAAAGCATGACCTGGAAGAGAGGTGAAGTGGCGGCGGAGAGTAGGGGAGAGTGAGCAAGTGCGGAAGATTGGCGGAGGGATCTAACGGCTGTTTTAGCCACGGATCTGAAGATGATCTGGTTCATCTTCCCGCACAAACTAAAACCCCTCTTAAAATCTTACCTTGAATTATTTATAGGGAATTTGTATTGTATAACCATAGAAAAAATTGTAATTTGACAAATGACCATATGAACCTTATGGCTAGAGTATTGTGTATATATTATGTAATATTACAAATTTTACCCTTAATCAATTTAATCATTCATTTTCATTTTCATCTTTTTCTTTTTTTTCTTCCCCCATCTAATTTCATTTGATGTATACTTTTTGTATTAATATAATCAAATCAAAAATTTATATTGAAAAAAACATAGATATTTTTCTATATATAGCATAGTTTAAAAAATTTCAAACCGACGTATATTTTTTATAAATCAATAAAACAAAATTTAACATGAAAATTAAGTACTATTATATATGAATCTTGTAGAATAACACATATTTAGATATTTTTATTGCTCGTGTTGCTATATTCATAGTATTGCTTTATTTCAAACCGACATATATTTCCTATATTCGCAGTATTGCTCGTTTTCCTTCTTTTTATAGTTATTACTTTTCACGACCAACATTTTATTAACAGCTGATCATGTATACAAGCTGCTGATATGGTGGTTAAGTTCACACCCACATACTCCCAACCTCTTACAAACTGCTTTATTGATTCATCCATGTGTTTTCTTGTCATTCTTGTTCGGAGAGTTCCGGAAGAACATGCACATAAGAGATCAAGCAAACTTAATATTCTCCAATGTCTGGGGTTTGATCTTAAGTCCTTATGCTCCTGGTGTGTTAACATATAGTCCTTACGCTCCTGGTGTGATATTACAAGTTAGCAGTCACGTACCAACATGTTCCATTTTGAAACAAAAGTTTTTTTCCATTCTATTTTCTTGTATAACATAGACTTTTCCATGATTGTCTATTCGCTTTTCTTTACCCCAGGCTTTTCAAGTGTGAATTTTGTCATTTTGATGGAAATTAACGCAGCTGGGAAATTCCATTTGGGCTCCCACATCGCTTAGTGATGCATATGTACCGCAGCACAACGATATGCAGTTGGAGCATTCTCAACCTTTTAACCATGATCTATTTGCTCTCTACGGTTTAGTTGTCATGACCTTATGTGGTTTTGCATTGTTTAATAATGTATGTTGCTTAATTTTTATTTTTCAAATGACTAAACTCTACATCCTCAGCAAACGGACATTTCGTTACACATTATATTTATCTAGAGTTCTCCGAAAAAATATATTATATTTAGTGCAAACATATTTTTGTCTCATATATTCTTTTAATTCTCGTCCAACAACAAATATGTAGATGTTTATAGCATTATACATTTTAATATACTATTTTGTTTTATTATTACAATATTAGTATTTTAGTTCTCTCTCTCATGTTGGTGGTTCTCTCTCCTTCTTTGAGCATTTCTTTTTTTCCTCACTACCTTAATGTACTAACAACAACGTCTACTTCTTTTCTGTTTACAAATACATTTTCCCTTTCGCCATTGTCAATTACTAAAAGTGATCAACAAAAATAGCACAATTTACTATTTGTTGGTGTATTCTATAATTAACATACATAATAGAAATGTAACAAAATGTGGATTCTATTTTAGTTATGTTATTACTATGAACAGTTGTTCTATTCTAGTTATTTAATAAACATAGTACAATATCATTAATCTATTATACATACAACAATGTCACGCGCGGAAAGGAGAGATTGGTCCAACTTCTCTCATAAGTGTCCCATCAGAGAATAACTTTATTACAATGTTTATTTGCTGAAATTTTTTCTCACTATGTGTATTCGACAAATTAACCCTTATTTATATTTTCTTTTATGGATGGGGTAATACATATATGGATGAAATAGGCAAAATTATATGAATGTCGGTTGCCTTGAAGCCAAAGCAAAATACCATGAAAACTCTTTTTTTTTAACACCACCATGAAAACTCTATAACTTAATAACTAGAATTTGACTCGCGCCCATGCGCGGATGTTTGATTTAACTTGTATTAGCGTAAACTTATTAATTGCTAGTTTTATTAAAAAATCCCATGTATATTTTTTATGTTTTGTAATTTACATATAGAGTAAAATATATTATATTATAATATAGATTTTTGATAATAGTTTTTTTCATTTTTATATAATATTATATTAGAAAATTATAACTTGATGCAGTTTGATGTAATTGTACTATTCATATATTAACATATTGTTTTTTGTTAATTTATTTTAAAGTGAAACAATATACTAAAAAAAATTAGTGGTCAATATATGAATATTGATTTGGTTAAATAAATTTTGGAATTATAATTATGTAATTTAAATTTATTTTAAATGCACTGGTAGAATGTGTAAATAAAAAAATACAAAAATGAAGTACTTAATTTATTGTAAATACAAATGCTAAATTTTGAAATATTTTTTATACTGCTATCCATGTTTCCAAACAACTCTTATTTATAATGTTATCCATGTTTCCAAACAGTACCAAAAGGTACTTCAGTTTTAATAATATAGATGTGAAAAATTGTTAAGAATACCACAAGTTAAATATCATTTTAAAAATATCTTCAATAAAAAATATACTAATATTTGGGGTTTTGTGTTAAAAAGATAGGGTTGAGTTTCTAAATATTTTATAAATATTTAGAAAATTAGTTTAGTCTATTTTCATCATAAATTCAGAGTATTTTTAACAATAGTTATTCATTAATGATAAATTTGAAAAGTGGTATCATACTTGTGGTAAAACTCAAATTTCCTTATTAACAAAATATTTATTAGATTAGAAAGTAATTTCATTGTGAATAAATATAAATAATATAATATTTCATTTATATTTATAATATATATATATTAATTATTTTAATGCTTTTAGTGAGATCATATATTTGTAGAAAAATTCAAAATTTTCTTATTTTATTATATTATTGAATTGTGTTATATTTTGAACTACCCAATGTAGAATCATGAAAAGTTATTAATTTATCACCTTTTTAATTTATTGAATACTAATTGATATATAGATTTTGTAAAATAAAATCTGAAGGGACTCAGGATTATTTACTGTTAATTTTCACCTTGATATTACTATGAACCATGATTCGTTATATGTTATCTAATTGTATGTGTTGATATTAATTTAAGGATGAGAGGTGGGGGTTCGGTTCTGATCGAGTTTATCCGGGTTTTGGATTCTTAGGGTTAAAAATTTAAATTTTATTCAGATATTTATAAATTTCAGTTTAGATTGGTACATAGCATTGAGGGTTCGGTTTGGATTTTGGTATCTACTTAAATTATGTAAATTGTTTTTTTTTTTTAAATATACCTTTTAAAAATTACAAAATCTAATATATATATATATAACATATAAATTTGAATAAGTAAGATTAAATACCTAAAAATAGCAGGAAAATTGGTTTGGTTTGAAAGTTTGGTGATGAGCAAGTAGATATTTCAAATATTTTTGGTGTTTTGAGCATGTTGGCTATTTTTAAATATTTACATGAGACTATTTTGGTAACTATAGATACTTTCATGTATTTTGAATATTTTATAAATATTAAATAATTGTGATTCATATATTTTTGGTTACCGAAATATTTTGGGTCGTTTTCACTTTTAGTTTTTTTTTTGGATCTATTAAGATATTTAATTAATTTTAATTTGAGTTCAATATTTTTTTTTATCTTGGACCGTGTTCATTTTAGTTTAAAGGATCTGGGCCGACCCTAGTAACGAACGACACGACTCACATGTGTTGCCTTCATCTCCTAAATACTATTTGAAAAGTGATTTCAAACATGTCCTTTCTATAATGACTTTCACTAAAAAATGACATAACATACTAGAAATGATAACATGATTTATATATCAAGTAAGAAAAAATTTGTTACCTTAAGTTTAAAATTTACAAAACATGTAATTTCATTACTTCTTTTAATTTTATGTTATATATCATGTAAAGTATTTTAAAGAAAAAGTTGTATTGAATTTTCTAGATTATTTGCATAAAACAAAACGGATGAGATATTCATAAGTATTTATAAATCTCGGCAAATATCCTTATACTTTATGGATATCAATTTTTTGGATATTCATATTTTTCTTAAAAAATAAGAAATTAGATATTTGTAACTTATAGAACAAATCACAAATACTAAAATTTATTAATATTTACTTGTGCTTAGGTAGCACGAAAGCTTCATCAGACATATGCTTTCTGCTTCGAACTAGAATTAGAAAAGGAAGATTGTAAAACCTTTCGGAATCTTGCTTCCAATATGTTTCCAAAAATAAGTTTTTAAATACACTTTAGAAGTTTATGATTTTGTTTTGAAATCACGTTTCTATTTTATAAATACATAAGAAATATAAAAGTATGCTTTTAAGTTATTATTTTATCAATTATACATAATCTTCTAGAAATAATTAATTTTATTAATTGGATTATTTTAAAGTCAGTTGATTAGATATAAAATTATTAAAAAGCAATAAGTTATTTTTATTTTTAGTTTGAATCATCTAAATTTTAGTCAAAAATATTATAAAAATTATTCTTATATTTCAATATATATATATATATATTTGAATATTCACTTTTACGTAACTGTTTCTTAATTTATTTTTTATAAAAAAGTTGTTTATGCGTTTCTATATGATTCAGTTTCCATATATCCAAAATTTCAATTCCATTTCCATGTAACATAGCTAGTGTCCACCAGGTAAGAGAACCTTTGCTCCAATTATAAACAATGGGTTACCCAACTAAATCCAACGCAACTAAGGAAGAAGAGAATTTTATTTAACAAGAACCACTCACTCATTAATTCTGAACTCCTTTGTGTAAATACCAAACCCAACAAAATGGTGGAGTTTTTGGTTTGTCAAAAACTCGTTTTCACACAAACTAAACATTTTGCACGGACTTTCCTTAAACTTTCCTTAGAGAATAAAATAAATAAAATAATTTGAAATCCGGTTTAAATTAAAAAGAACTCGTGACTCTCGCGCAGACATAAAAATCCAAGACAAAACGCCATTCTTGTCGAATTACACTCACTTTTTGTCTCTCTTCCTACACACACTGAGAGAGAAAGGGTATCTCCGGTCACCGGAAACTTATTTTAATTCCCGATGGCGATCACTGACCGTCAGAATCCGAGTGCGGAGGAGAGGAAGAAGCGCTTCAGGCTATGCCCGTTCTGGCAGAGGAGAACCACCTCTTCTTCTCCTCCGTCCTCAGCTCAGAACCGAAGCCGAAATCACCATGGACAACGGACCACGGATGTCTCCGCCGCTCCTCCCAAGCCGTCCTCCACCTTGACAGTGTCTTCCGTCGCGAGATCAGTTCTTCCGGCTCGCCGTCGTCTCCGGCTAGATCCTTCCAGCTATCTTTATTTCCCTTGTATGTTCTCTTTCCGTTTTTACCAGATTTTCTATTTAAATAGTTTCGTTTCTGTGAGAATTGTGTGATTTCAGATGAACCTGGTAAACAAGTGAGAAGCGCTATCAAACTTAAGAACACTAGCAAATCTCATACTGCATTCAAGGTAATGGACTTTGTAGTATGTATCATTCACATTAAAGAAGTTATCCAAACAAGTTGACTTTTTGTTCTGGTTGACTTGTTTTGTAATAAAAAGTCTCTCTAATGATTAATGATGTCTTTTCTTTTCTTTTAGACCATCATTAACCCCAGTTTCTTAACTAGAGTTCTTAGCTTCGGTAAAAGTCGATTCCTAACGTTTTTTAAAGTTTTAAGAGCCGGTTCTTAGCGAAAAAGTGTAAAAAAAAAAAAGAGTTAAGAATCTCAGTTAAAAAACTGGGGTTAATTATGCTTTTAGTTCCAAACAACTGCACCAGAGTCTCTCTAATAATGTATTTTCTTTCCTTTTAGTTCCAAACAACTGCACCAAAGAGTTGTTACATGCGTCCTCCTGGTGGTGTTTTGGCTTCTGGAGAGAGCGTCTTTGCTACTGGTAGTCAGATTTGTGGAGAGGAAAATGTATTCTTTGTTTCGTTTATTTCCAGCCAGCCTCTGATTCATTTGCTTTCTTGTAAACGTTCACCAATGTCAGTGTTCAAGTTCGTGGAACACCCTGAGAACAATGAGAAAGAGCAGTTAAACAAGAAGAGCAAGGCTAAGTTTAAGATTATGAGCCTCAAAGTGAAACCCGGTGTAGAGTTTGTGCCTGAGTTGGTATGTTATATAGGTTGTCAAAGGATAAGCCATTGTGTCTCGGAGCGTTTTAGGCATAAAGAGATGTGTGTTCTATCTTGTTCTTAGCATGTTTTGTTAGATGATGCCTTTCTTGTTTATCATGTAGTTTGATGAGCAGAAGGATCAAGTAACCGTGGAGCGAGTTCTTGGGGTCATTTTTCTTGATGCGGACCGCCCTAGTGCTGTAAGCTTTTTTAAGTAGATTTTTTCATGCTGATAAGACAATACATAACTATAATTTTTTTCGATTAAGGCGGATTACAATATAATACTCAGGTGCTGGAGAAATTGAAACGTCAATTGGATGAAGCTGAAGCTGCAGTCGAAGTAAGAAAGAAGCCTTTATTACCAGAGACAGGGCCTCGTGTTGTCGGGGAGGGTCTTGTCATTGACGAATGGGTAATATATATATAGAGAAGATCTTTGATCTGCTCTTTCTTTTCTAACTGTTTTTCTCCCATGAATTCGAGTTTTTACTAAACCAAAGTATTTGTGTCAATCTATCAGAAGGAGAGAAGAGAGAAGTACCTTGCTCGACAACAAGTCGAAGCCATATATTCTTCTTCCTAAAAGATCGCTCTTCTCCATTATCTCTCGCAGCTGTGAATAATTGGTATCCGTTTTATTTATGTGTTATTATAACTACTCTGTATTTTCTTGTATGTTTTGTGATTCAAATTTTGTTTCACTTTAAACGAATTTATTTATTAGAATCAAACCAAAGTAGTTGAGTTTTATCAGTTTATGTAATACCACTATTGTTGAGTTTGTTATCCTCCATCTGACTCCATATAATTAAATCTAACAATGTCAAACTAGCATGATGATGACGACTTAACACACCAACATAAGCCTTAACGGCACTACTACCAATTATTGAACGAAATCTAAACCGACTATTACACAAGTGAACGGGCATGACAAAATATGAAAAAAAAATGTAACTTTTTAGCAACTTCCAATCTTCACTAATCAAATAACTTAAACAAAAACAAATGTCTGAAAAAAAATTGAAAGTCAAGGCCACTCATCAGTAATTCAGTATTAGTGGACGGTATTAGGTGGAGAAAATGGAACATAATGACTTCACTAGATAGGTCGTAGTTCAATTAATCAAACCTCAACCATGAATTTACATTTCTTAGTATTAGTGGAGACTGGAGAGTGTTCGGTTGTTACCTTTTCTAGTCTCACTCCCACCATCTTTTTCTTTAAATAAAATATATTATATTCAATTTACCTCCGTAAACCAGAAATTTAATTCTAAATCTCATACAAAACACTTAAATTAATCGTTTCCAAACTAGTTTCGTTTGACTTCTGGCACGTTCCACTAGTTTGGATTCGATCTCAATAAGAATCAAGAGCCATTCTCAGCCTTTGATGATTAATTCAAGAAGGTGAGATTCACCTCATTGTTTCGGATGCGGGAACTTCTCGAGTTTTTTCCGGTGCAGCTCCCTCCCACTATCTTCTTTATTGAAGCTGGAGAGTCATTTTCGAAACCTCGTTTTCTTATTCCCTTTAAGGCATATATCAAACAAAAGTGCAGTCCCAAAGACTTCATTGCTCCACGAGCTATATCTTTGTCCTCGTCATAATCAGATATTGTCTCGTTACATTTTGCACCTAACGCTAATCCCAAATCAACCGCCTTGTTTCTCCTACTTTTTATTCTGGACAAAGAATCATAAGAGATAAGATCATGTTTTCTGCACAAAGATCACAAGATTATATAATGCCCTACGTTTTTTAAGAGGGTAATCCTCTGCCTAAAAGAGCTTCTGAGATATTGTAATACTAAACAGTCTAAACTCCATATTTTTATACTTGAAACGGAAGACCATAATTTATACATATTTAATAAAGAATATGTTTTATTTTTAAATTGGACCATGTTCCGCTCCATTTACACATGATATTAGACAGTCCTAACTAAACGCCATGATGGAGCTTGGAGCTCCCATGAGCAGACATCCAGTCTCTTTATCAAGGCAGAAAAAAAAAACAGGATGCTCTCTTTGGAATACAAATTTCTCCATAAACTTGCAAGTCTCCTGCTCAGATGGCGTGAAGTTGCATAATTCATTTATTTTTAGAGAAATTGCCAAAAATAAGATAAGTTAAGTATCACTTTGCAAAAATACACATTATCAAAAATATATTAACATTTGGGTTTACACTTTATTGATTATTGTTTAGGGTTTAATGTTAAAGAGATAAAGTTGAGTTTCTAATTTTTATAAATATTTAGAAAAATTAATTATGTCTATTTTCATCAAAAAATTAAAATATTTTTGAAAATTATCATTCATTAAAGGTAAATTTGCAAAGTGATATCAAACTTGTGATAAAATTGCAATTTCCCTTTATTTTTTTTGGGGTAGGGTTTGTATTTCGGACTCTCTCTTGTTTCTGGTTCCTCTTTTACTCACTCCATATTTGTAAATGTGCTTTTTGTTGATCAATAAATTTCAAATTCGTTGGAAAAAAACTCAATATCAAAACCGATTTCTCCCCTGCTATAAACAAATCCTTTAAAAGCGTTAAATGAATCGTGCCTCCTTGTTTCACCCTTCTCCATGTAGCCCAAGTGGCAATAGGGTTTAACTTGCTACCTCCTTTCTGGACATGCGTTTAACCACGTTGAGTTCTTGGAAGATTTCAACCAAACTGCATATGTTGATTTGTCTGGTCACCCCCTTCATTATTTATGTTGATACTGGCTTGCCTTCCTACTATAATGTACCTCAAAATATAAACAATTAGTTTGGAATTGTCTGCATCCACAATATTAAAGTTATGAGAGTTTTGAAGAATTTATTATGATAGTAGTAAATATTTTTTTTAAAATACCAAAAATGCGGTGAGCGTGGATCGAACACGCGACCTTCAGATCTTCAGTCTGACGCTCTCCCAACTGAGCTATCCCCGCTATGTGTTTTTTAGCGGATATCTTTACTATTAGTCGCATTTAAACATATTATTTACATTGATTAATAAAGATCCCCAAAAGTAAAGTATAATTCCTTGTTCATCAACCAAAACATCAAAGATAACGGTGTAAGAAATAGTGTAGACCAGGGCATTCGGGTCTTTAGATCGGGTTCGAACCGATTATTTTCAGGTCCCGGAAATACCGTGACCGGAACCGGTACAGGCCGGTTCCTTACCTGACCTCTTTCTATGATGTCAATCCAGTGGATAAAAATCGAGAGGAACCACTGGGCCGAGTGGCATGTATTTCAAGAGGCTGCACAAACCATGATGCAACTCTGGTCGATATTGAACTCCTTCCCACTATCTTCAGAAGTGAATTTTATTTGTTGTTACATTTGCTCCTTGCATTCACAAACTATTATATTCCTTGCTGGTCAAAGAATTAATGGACTAGTTGATTGTTTTAGCGTTAGAATATGAATCATGGTTTGCGGACGATAAGTTTACCAAATAATCGTGATCCAGTTTGTGTAGAACATTTCACAAACTAAAGTACATGTATGTTACATGTATTCGATGACAGGCTGGCCATGTTTGGTCCTTACCATAGTAAGAAAATTGAAGTTGGGACGTCTTCTTCTTTTCTTTACTTTTTTCTAGTTATGTTATAGTTTTGAAATATCCGGTTTATATTCTATCAGACTCTTAACTCTTAAGGTCCACAAGAGTGACCTCTAAAAGACTGATACCCAACCACAACCTCAAGAGTGCCCTACACTAAGAGATTTGTACCCAAACAGTGAGTTTGATGATGTGTTGCTGCTTTCTTCCTTGCATATAAAAACTATGATATTTCTTGATGGTACAGAGAATTATTTGACTATTTGATCTGTTTTGAACTTTTGAATTTACAACTAGAAAACACTATCGCATTTCTCAACGTTCAAAGTTTCCATTGGTTCTTCTGGCTAATCTTGTTTCATTCTACTAGCTATTAATTGCAATGAAATATTACAAAGAAAAAAGTATCATCATTAAGAGAATATCATAATAATCCCTTACATATTAATTTTAGAGCATTACAACATGTTTTGATAGTCACATATTATCAATACGATGATTATTAAAATCCTTAAAAAAATAGGTCTGTCCTTCTAAACTATATTATATTTTTATTAAACTTACTATCAAATTAATTAGTAGAGTATAAAAAAACCATTCTCCATTCTTTTCTTGAATAAAAGCTACAGAATTATCTAATATCGTTAACAAATATATGACAATTAATGATTTTGAATAATAAAATTTTGATAATAATTTTGTATCCTCCATAACAATAAACATATAATAAAAAATTTAGTTTTTTTCTCATATGATATATTTTAAATTTTTTTAATGATTATAAATTACTAAGACTGTTAAAAATTCAAATAGATTTTTTTTTGTGAAAACGGTTTTACTTTTTTGTTATAACAAGACACAAATGATCACAAAATCATATAAATATGAAGTCTCATTTAATATATATTCAGATTAACTATATATATTTCAATATCATTTAAATTAAAATATATATAATATATAAATAAATAAACATGTTATTTTCAAAATTTTTATTGAGTAGAAAACCTCAATTAATAAATATTTATATTAAAATAATATTTTTGTTACAGAAAATATAAATTTTTTAATAAAATTATTAGAGTACAAATGATCAATTAATAAATATTCATATTAAAATATATTATATATCTATGTCAATACCATATAAAATAAATAAATAATTTTTGATTTTTTTATCAACAAAAATTATTGTAAACAAAAAGAGGGATTGTTTATATTTATGTGCTTACTTCAATTTAATTATATATGTAATAGTTACTCGATTTTTAATTATTCAATATATTTATTATTGCATAATAAGTAAATGAATAAAAAAGAAATAATAATATGTATAAATATTTTGTATACATAATTAATGTTCATTCCGCGTAAGTGCAAATCTCAAATGTTATTTGATCATATCACTTCAAAGATATAGTTCTCATATCGAAGTAAAATGGTGATTTATAATATTCGGATGATATCATTGAATCTCAATATAAATTAAATAGGTTTTAAAAAATAAAATATCAACAAACATAACCCTACTCATCAACTTATATTGACGTTTTATGACTATATATTTGGAGACTTATGACATGTTGGTTGAACGATCAAAATTAATATTCAACGATTATTAATATATAAATTTCACTCCGTGCATAGGCGCAAATAATCAACTAGTTTACAACCAAAGTAACCATATAATAATAGTATGCATTTTCTATTAATAATGGGAACTAGAATTTGACGTGCACCCCCACGCAGGTGTTTGATTTGACTTGTGTTGAACGTAACATTTTAAATTGGTGGTTATATAAAAAAACATCTCATGTATATTTTTATGTTTTGTAATTTACATATAGAGCATAAATATATTATATTATAATATAGATGTTTAATAATATTTTTTATTTATACATAATATTATATTAAAATTTTTTAACTTGATATAATTTGATGTAATTGTACTATTCATATATTAACATGTTTTTGTTAATTTATTTTAAAATAAAATAACATACTGAAAAGTTTTAATGATCAATATATAAATATCGATTTGATTAGATAAACTTTGAAATTATAATTATTTAATTTAAATTTATTTTAAATGCAGTAACAAAATCTATAAATAAAAAGAAATATAAAATTAAAATATTTAATTTATTGTAAATGAAAAGACTAAATTTATAAATAAAAAAATGTTTTTTTTTGTATTTATTATTTATATTTCCAAACAATTTTTATTTATAGTGTTTTTTTAAGTTTCAAACATTACAAATTCAGTTTTAATAATATAGATATGATTCTTCTTGTCCCAAGAAAAAAAATGAGAATACGATTCTTCTTAACATTCGACAACACGAACTCTAACCCCACTCCCTTACATTTTCTTTTATACATTAATTTAGATGTTAAATTTATACAGATATATCAAATATTATTTGTATAGTATTTTAAATAACGAAAATGTGTCCTTTTCACGACCTTTTTCACTCTGAAATATTAACAACAGCAGTTAAAATTTTAGCGATAAATATGATCATCGCTCATTGGTTTGTAACCTGTAACAATATTAAAACAATCTAATCAGTTGAATAAACACGCATACAAGATTCACGTGGTATTATACAAAATTTGGAAATAAAGTAAGTGAAAGCATAAGAACACATCCAAAGTTTGAAAATTATTTCTTTTGGTTAATAGAAATTCGTTATTAGGGAAAAGGGAGAATAATTTGACTCATGAGGACTATGAAGGAACAAAGACAACTAGAGGTGTCGGTTGATTTTCATGTCGCTTTATGAAGCTTTCGGCCAATTGCATAACCAAACAATTCTTTAAATCTTATCAAAGGATATCGTTTATGTATATATATATATATATACCTGCTGATACATTTGAAATGATCGGTCGGTGTTTTTTATATCTGAATAATATCAGATTCATATCTAGGCAAATAAAGTGTGTGTGTTAATTATTACTTGTTTGAAACGTAACTAGGTAATCTTCTTCTTAACATTATTCTAACATAAAGACTTGTATAACACGGACATCATAATGACAAAATCAACTATGGTAACTGGTCGGTTATTTTTTTTTAAATACTATTTACTGTACTTTTCCTAAAGTCGTTAAAGGTTTAACATTTAAGGCAAACGAACACATAATATTGGGAAATTATTTTATACATTCAAAGTTTTCAGGCTTAGCACACATTTTAGCAAAAGAGCTTCCCTAAAACATCCTCATCAATATATTTAAAATTAATTATCTGAATCTAAGAAAATATTCTCGTGAAAAGATATCAAAACATGATTTATAAAAATAAACTAGATTCTGACCCGCACTTTCAAAGAGCAGTTATATATATTGTTTGAAAAATTAATTTTTATATTTTTGTTTTATTTTGTAATTATATATGTGTTTAATTATTTATCAATAATATAAAGAATTTAATGTTATTAATATAAAAAAGTAATACATGAGTAATAAATAATTGGACCAATCATTTATCAATAGGTGATGATGATCCTATTTTAAAAATATTTTTCAAAAAAATAACATTTAAAGAAAAAAATGACCAAAATAAAATATATTAAAAAAATGTAAATATACATTTATACCATTTGGATTAACTAATTCAAATTTAGGTTAAAAGTTATAGGATGATTTATGGAGGTGATATTTAAAATTAAAATTAAAATAAATCTTAAAATTTTCAAAAAAAAAAATTTGATTATTTTTTTCCTGAAAACTATTTTTGTGACAAAAAATTAAAAAATAGTATTTGAAAAAATTGCCCATTTATAAATCATTTGTTAATTAGTGTTATCATCAAAACACCATCCACCACATTTTTCGTAAGCAGATACTGAAAATGTTAGGCACATAGACAAAACACTTTTACTACTCATTCCGTTTCTTAATAGATAATGTTTTATCTTAATGCACAAAGATTAAGAAATTCATATTTATCTAGAAACTACTTTTAAAAATATAATTTTAAAATCATTTTAACCAATTATAAAAAAAATTGTAAAATTTTATTGGTTAAACAGTTTTAAATAAAATTAATCGTTAACCAAACTTTAAAAAATACCTTAAAATCTCAAAACATCATATATTTTGAAACAACATAAACCTTTTAAAACATCATCTAATTTGAAACAGAGAGAACATTAATTAGATCTTGATAACTAGTTTTTTTTTTTTTTGAGAAACAAGATAACTAGTTTTAGGTCACTTTTCATAACAATACGTAGCCAGTATCACTGAATTAATCCGTCACTAATAGACTAGTAGCAACTTCTGATGTTATACAACGAGGAAACTTCTTTTAAATGTTGTGTCAACACTTCAAGTGTATAAACCGGCACAAAACCGTCAACAATTTAATAATCCTTAAGCCAAGATCTCGACAAGAACTGCTACAGCCCATTATTATGTTTAATTGTCTATGCACTAGAAGAATAAAATTACAAAAGCGAATACTTTACTATAATAAAACTAGTTATTAGAAATAGTAATAATTATTTAAATGGAGGGCCGAAAGGGAGTAACATATGGGCTGCACAATGAAAAGGAAAAAAAAATTCCCAAAAGAGGAGTACCAAAAAAAAAAAAGAATATTGGTATATAATCTGACGAAGGAACAAATTGTGGAAATAAGAATATATAATTTCCAACGTGAATTAAATAATAAAAAAGATTACGATACGACCATACAATATGTAGCATAATGATTCGCCACCATAATAAATACACATGCAGACACGTATATATTATATATATTATAATTTCACGAAGAAGAAGAAGAACAGAGAAGAAACAAAAAAATAACTAAAATAGTGTTTGGTTTAAATCATAAGAGAAAATTCAGGACGGTCACGACGTTTCTCTTCTTCATCATCATCCTCTTCCTCGTCTCTCTCTCTCTCTCTCTTGATTTTTTTACCGCCGGAGAGTTTTTGTTTTTTTTTCTTCTTTTCTGTAAATATATTCCCCGGCGGTTTTAAAGAAAAAAAAAATGAAGGGAAAAATATCGAAGATAGGAAGCTATGCAATATCTTCTTCCATTAAAGATCATCACCAGCAACCTTGTATCTCTTGTACTACTTTCAACATCCTCGCTCCCATCTACAAACGTCTCTCTCCAAAGGTAATCTTCTTTTTTTTCTTCAAAACCAATGTTATGGTGGATGATGATGATGATGATGATGAAATGCAGGATCAAAGCATCCGTGAAAGCGATAATAAAGCGTATTGGATGGGGAGGAACCATAGAATCATCGACTGGTTGTTGTACGAGAGGTCTTCCATTATATGTTTACAGGTTCGTTGTTCTGTTTCTTGTATTTTGACAATGTTCGTTTCTTGATTCTGTGTTGATGTTTTGAGAGATTCAGGAGTTTTGGGTAGGCAACGAGGAGCTTGTTCGTTTGTACGAGAAGAGACTTGGAGACGCTGGTTATCTCTGTTACAAGCTTGGCCGTACCAACAATCGTGGTGACGGTAAAGAGTCTTATTCCCTCTCTCTCTCTGCTCATGGATGTGAATCAAAACATAACATGTTTCTTGTCTGAATATAGGTTTGCTTACGGCTGTTCATAAGGACTACTTTAGAGTTGTGAACTCGAGGGATTTGCTTTTTAATGATTGTGGTGACCGAGTCGCGCAGTTACTACATGTAGAACTAGTTCCTCCTTACTCCCAATATGAGTCTCATCAACAAGTTTTGATCGTCAACACTCATTTGTTGTTTCCTCATGATTCAACACTCTCTATTGTAAGATTGCAGCAGGTAGAGAATTATACAAACTCCACTATCATTGTGATGATGATTTGCATCTTCCTATACTCAAAGATTATGTTTTTGTGACAGGTTTACAAGATTCTTCAGTATGTAGAATCTTACCAGAAAGAAGTTAATCTTAGTCCCATGCCTATTATGCTTTGCGGGTAACTACTTTGGATTTTTACATTTTCATGTCTTATTACATCTAAAAGAGGAGTAGTGAAACTTGTGTCTATTTTGTGGCAGAGATTGGAACGGAAGCAAGCGTGGACATGTCTACAAGTTCCTCAGGTCACAGGGTTTTGTGTCTTCTTACGACACTGCTCATCGTTACACTGATTCAGATGCTCATAAGGTCACTACTTTTGGGTATGCTGTATATTCTTTTGATGATTTAAGTTGGTGATCCTTGTTCTTATTTTATCTTTTTTTTTTTGGTTTTACAGTGGGTAAGCCACAGGAATCACCGTGGTAACATATGCGCTGTTGACTTCATATGGCTTCTTAATCCGAATCGGTATAGAAAGCTTCTTAAAACAAGTTGGAGTGAGGCTGTGTTTGGCATGTTCAGGGTAAGACTCTCCTCAGTCTTTTCTCTTCATGATTATTTTTAAGCTTCTCCCTGTAACATTTTAGCATTTTGATCTCTCAGTATCTACTGAGAAGAGCTTCATTAACAGCTGAAGATGCTTTTGCCTTTCTGAAAACTGATAATGATGGTGACTACATTACATTCATGGGCTTCTGTGAGACTCTTCGACAGGTACATACAACGTGTGACACATTTTTATCATTCCTCTTATTCTTCACATGAGTACCCTTTCTCTATATAGCTTAATCTAACGGGTCACTGCAATGGACTCACCACAAAGGAGATTAAAGATTTGTGGACTCAAGCTGACATTGATGGAAATGGTCTTCTAGATTACAAGGAGTTTCAGGTAACGTTTCTTCCATGAGACTCCTCTCTAAAACATAACTCACAAGCTTGAGGAGATATGGTAGTTAGAAAATGAGATTTGGCAATGCCATAGCTTAAAACCCTTGCTCTTGCTCTTGCTCTTGCTCTTGAAACATACACACATGTTGCTTAATTGCTAATGTAAATGCAGCAAAGAATATGGAACCAGAGTTGGTCAGAACAGAGAGATGCAGAGGACGGTGAAGCAAAAGGCAACCAAGAACAAACCGTTGGTTTCAGCGTCAAGAACGCAGTCTTGTTTCCACCTGAAGTGGAGAAAGGGAAATGGCCAGAGAACTACTCTCTCTCGGATCACGCGAGGCTAACAGTTGTATTCTCTCCCATAAGAATGCCTTGCTCTCAATTGGTTTCATGACAAAAGCACTTAAACAACAAACCTTTAGCTTCTTTCCCATTTACAGAGACCTTTTGAGTTCTAATGTATCCCTTAGAGAGCAGAATCAAAAAGAAAGGACAACACACAACAATGGCCTTCTACATTATACACTGTACAGACATGTATTGGAAGCTTTCATGTAAAAAGAAATGTTGTAGTAGAGAGATTTTAAGAAGCAGCTTTGCGACTCTTTTTTCTTTTCCTTTATTTTTTCCCCCTTTTCAAATTTAATTTTAAAGCATCTCTTTAGAGATTTTTAACATAAGCAATGCATTCTGATTGATGTATACATTGTGGCTTATTAGGAGAGTTGTGACTAATTTATATTCAAAATTTATAAACATGTTTATTCATATAAACTATATATAAATTAAATTAGTTTTCATATTTTGCTCGAATATATTTTTATATATTTCAGTTGTATTTAATTCAAAAATATTGTTTTAAAAAAACAAATATATTCTAATAATTATATAAAACTATGGGCGGATTTCATAAAACACTCTAAAACAATTTTTTATGCTCACAAACAAGGAAATAATCAAAATATGTTCACTAAAGAGCAAAAAACTAGATTATCCTTAAGGAAAAATACATATAATTTAAATAAATAAATATATTTAAAATTTATTATTTTAAATTTTATATCTTAAATCCTAAATGGTAGATCACACCTTACAGTAACTCACAGTCGCAGATGGTTTTTTTCTCCCCCCGCTGGTGGCTTCGTGGGTTCGTCAAGGCAGCATAAGCGGTATGGCTTTAATTTATTTTATTTAACTCTGTTTCTTATGTAACAAAAAATAATATAAAAACCTTTTAGAGAAACTTTTTTTTTTCTTCCATCGTTTAATAAAATTAAAAGGTTATAAAAAAAAACCTTTTAGAGAAACAAAGTTATTTGTAGAATATCGATTACAGTATAAAAATTTGAAGATTTTACACCTTAATTACCCATAGACTATCAGAGACAAAGAGTTCCGGTAACATGTGCTTATGCAGAGAGTATAGAAAGTCGCTTCCCGTACCGTACGTTGCTCCTTTTGGCTCCTCTCCTCTCTTTGAAATATTGAACTTTCTCTTCAAGAGGTTAGATTCTCCCCACACAATCTCCATTTCGCGATTTCGATTTTCCAATTTTACTTTCTTTCTGGGTTTATGAAGCTGGAACTTGTAAATGATTAGCTAATCTGTATATGTTCTGAGTGGAGAACGAAAAAAGGGATTTTAAGAGATAAAAAGAGAATCGATTTGAGATGGGTTTTATCATAATTTTGAAAACTAATTAAGAGAGGGAAAAAAGTTTGAGACTTTTTGAAATTTTCGATATTTGGGCTGAAACTTGTGTAGCGTTCTCTTTAAAGATTTTCAGACCAAGCAAGTTACATATGTCGTCGCAAGCTAGTTTGGTTCTCTTTAAAGGTATTGTAGTTTTTACTTTGAGAAGAGAAAAAAAGAGGGAATCTTATTGTATCCTGTATGTTAAGATCATTTGATAGTTTAGCAGTTTCAGTTTTGACCAATTTGCTATTTTTCTTTCTCAATTTCTTGTCTTGGTATCTTCTTGTTGCTTCAATCTAGAGTTGAGCTTATTAGTAACTCTCAAATGCTATAGTTTGAACCCTTTGGTTTCTGCGGTTGCTTAACTTAATGGTTTCTTAATGACCTGCACTGTTACAGCTTGACGATCTTTTCATTAGTAGATCTGATATGTGAGTGAGGCTGTGTCAATTAATTGAGTAGCTTGCTTTGTGGTTGATGCTTGTGTGGACCAAAAGAAAAACCTTTTTCTTTTGATTAATCCTTGAGCAGAGCATATTCCTCAGGTGAAGAAATGAAGCGCATGTTTTCAGAAGTAGAAATGTCTCGGGACGTGGCTATACCTGCCAAACAATTGAAGGGCCATTCGCCACCACACCAACAGATTCTAGCCAGACTACTCCAAGATCTGCTACACGAGAAAGCATGCAGGGAACACGGGTTCTATCTTTCCATCACCGCCTTAAAAAGCATAGGTAACAACAGCACAGAGGATGATGACAACAGTCAAGCAGACACACTCACATTCCCTGTCTCCTTCACATGCCGCACATTCTTGCCTGCACGAGGAAATATTATGATAGGGACCGTCATGAAACTCTTGTTTAATGGTCCTGACGGAGCTGCTACAGCAGTTTTGATAAGTTCAGGTCCACTCAGATACGCTTACTTATCATACTTGAAAATGCCGGATTACCATTTTGTCCCGCCAAAGTCGGAGGAGGAGGAGCCGTGTTTTCAGAAAGATGATCTCACAAAGATTGCTGTTGGAGTTGTTGTGCGGTTTCTGGTGTTGGGACGTCGGTTTAAGGTGAGTCCAGAGAAGAGAAGAACCGATGTTTACGTTCTGGCCTCTGTGGAAGGTGATGATACACTTGGTCCCGTCTCTCTTACAGGCTGCGATAGGCCGTATATGTGATTGTTGCAACTCCCAAACTAACCCAATGTTGTAGTCTTTTGTGTTCCAAGTTATTCTCAGTCTCATTGGGTTCTTTCTTGTTACCCTTTCTTTCTGATCTTTCTAAGAAAACTTGAAATTCATATTGAAGATCAGATACTAGAAAGATTGTCATTGGAACTGATCTCTTAAATTGTATAGTCTGAGATGTGATTCTCTTAAAATGATGTAGCTGGAAATGTAAGAAATTAACAATAGTATGTCATGTTCTTGATCCTTACACCAGTCATGAAATGGGGATATAAAATAATTATATGTAAAAAAGTGCATTCTTACATGTTGATTTACTATTGTGTACAAGACATTTGCATGTGCACAAAAAAAGAAAAATAAAGACATTTGTCATATTGATGCTTAAGTCTCTAAAACCATTGTTGATGTGATCCTAGAAACTCAATAAATGCAATTGCTCTTTTGATCACGTTTTTTTTCTTCTGAATTTTGCTCTTGCCAACAATAGTAATATTCACATATCTTCTTCAGATTAAACATATAATTTGCTTTCCTATTCTGATTTTGGTAAATTTGGTGAACAAGTAAACCATCAAAGATAAAGATAAGGTCAAAATTAGAACAAATCTCCATTTAAAAAAACTTATGTGAATTAAGTGAATCCAATGCAGATAAGAAAAGAACATATGTTTATTAGTATATGTTATGTTGTGTACATACTGTTCAATATATGATAAAAACTACAAAAAATATAATTGTATAACAATCCTTCTAATTAGCAATATTAGTCATGGTGTGCAAAGAGATAATGTAGCAACACACTCACATCCTCTTAGTCAATGGTTATTTTTTTCTCAACTTTTTTCGTTGAAGATCTTTTTATAAACTTCTTTGATAACTTTCAAAACTTTTGTCAACGATCCAACCATCTGACTCTCGTCTCTCTTCCCCTAAGCAATAAGATTTTGAGTACTCCAGTATCACTTTTCTGAAATAGTTATATTCAATAATCTCAAACAAGTTACTCTTATGATTTGACTGAACTGAGCAACATCATCCACAATCACAATTCTACACTCGTCAACCAACACAAAATCAAGCGTCTTTAAATAAGGACTCTCCTTTTTTGGTTATAATTAAATCTCTAAATTATACTTCTAACACAATTTGTCAATCTTGACTACTAATTTTGTACCATTCATAGACACCATATGGTTGGATTCTTTAATAAACTCACAAACAAAAAGTGTAAGCTTTATAAAGAATTCATCTTAGTTAAACATCCATAGATCTTCCCCTGGATAACTTTATATGTTATTTGGCCTGTTGCTCGAGTTACATATGAATTGTAATAGGATTTTTCAAGTTTAAAATGTAATAATTTGATTGGAAAAGTGGATTTTGACAAGTGATATATATCTTTGGAAATTATTTGATTGAAGATTAGATTGTTACCAGACAAAGGTAAAAATTTATGACAAAATTTGTTTTTATTCTTCTCAATTTTTTTTTAATAGATTCGCAGAGCCATACGGCAAATCACTGAAATAAAATTTTTAAAGTTTTTATCATAAAATAAATCTTAAAGAAAAAATAATTAAAATAAATATTTTCTATTTTAAAAATTTCAATATTTTTTTTTTCAATTTTAATCTCACCTCCAAAACCTTATTCCATAACTCCAAACCCTAAATTTAGATTAGTTAACCCAAATGATATAAATGTATATTTACACCCTTTAATATAAATGTATTCATTTTTTTCCTTAAAACTATTTTGGTGACAAAAACTTTTGAAGATATATCTTAGAGTATTTCTTTTCTTTTTTAAATTCATAATCCAAATGTAATTTTATTTTCAAATATTTTGAAAAGAATACAATACAGAAAAATGTAGTTGGTGTTTAAATATTTTTAATAGATACAGTAAAATTTTAAGCGAATAAACTCAAGTCACATGTTTTTTTTGATTTACAAAACTTTATAGATGTTTTTCTATAAACTGCATATTAATTAATAATTCATAGAAAACC
This sequence comes from Moricandia moricandioides, assembly GCA_905132885.1. Lineage (NCBI taxonomy): Eukaryota > Viridiplantae > Streptophyta > Magnoliopsida > Brassicales > Brassicaceae > Moricandia > Moricandia moricandioides. The sequence continues at coordinate 74,025 of CAJHQQ010000928.1, read as the reverse complement.
CTATGGCCTTTTCAATTTTTTTTTTATCAAAAAACCAGAAAAAAGGAAGAAAAGCAATGCCGCCCAAAAAAAAGAGTAATAATAAGTAACAAAACAGTGAGGTGACGTCAGCGAACAGGTGGTCTCTACTCACCAACCTCTGCTGAAGTCGTTGTGTTCCGATCGCAGCTTCTTTGATCCCAGTTTTTGAGATGGCTATTTCCTCAACGCCTCTTCTTCTGCTATTGCTTGTTTCCCTTACGGTTACCGTTCATGGAGAGTATCCGCGTCAACTGCTAAAAGAAGCAGAGGGCGATAAAGATTGGTTAATCTCCGTGCGAAGACAAATCCACCAACACCCAGAACTCCTTTACGACTTACACCTAACCAGTTCCCTCATTCGCCGCGAGCTCGACCAATTAGGTGTCTCTTACTCTTACCCCCTCGCCAAAACCGGAATCGTAGCTCAAATCGGCTCCGGTTCTCCTCCGGTTGTTGCTCTCCGTGCCGACATGGACGCTCTCCCCTTGCAAGTAAAACTCGGTTTCTCCTCTCTCTCCCCTCTCATTTCTAATGGATTTGGATTTTTGCAGGAACTGGTTGAGTGGGATCATAAGAGCAAAGTCGACGGCAAGATGCATGCTTGTGGCCATGATTCTCACACCACTATGCTCCTTGGTGCTGCCAAATTGCTTACCAAACGCAAACATATTCTCAATGTAATGCTTCTCTCTCTCTCTCTTGATGTGTTCTGCAATAAAAAGGATGACCCTTTCTTTGTCTGCTTTGGTTATAGAAACGGTTTAGTCTTCTTTTAAGTTCCTTTTTTTTGTGTGTGTGTGAATGAGAGACTCTCCTTGCTTTGATCATAAAGGGAACAGTTAGGCTTCTCTTCCAACCGGCGGAAGAAGGTGGCGCTGGTGCTTTTCACATGATAAAAGAAGGTGCTTTGGGTGACTCTGAAGCCATATTTGGGATGCATGTTCATCATCGTTTGCCTACTGGAGAAGTATCAATTATCTCTGGTCCTTCTATGGCATCCACAAGCATTTTCACTGTAAGAATGAGTGGGGCTTCTTCTTCAGAGATGGGTTCTTGTGTTGATCCAGTGTTGGCTGCTTCCTCTACCATCTTAGCATTGCAACATATAGTCTCCCGAGAAGCAGATCCTCTCTTAAGCTACGTATGTTGTATACTTTCTCCACTTCATAAACCTACCAAACCTACCAAACCTCTTAGTCTTCTGAGTTACTTGTTTTGGGTTTTAGGTGCTGTCTGTTACATTCATGAAAACCGGTGCTTCTGAGATTGATGAGATTCCACCGTATGTAGAATTTGGGGGAACTTTGAGGAGTCTTACAACCGATGGCATGACCTGGTTGAGGCACAGGTTGCAAGAGGTAGGTACACGCGGTTTCAAACATCCTTTCAGTATCAAATGCTAACCGATTGTTAGTGCAGGTGGTTGAAGGGGAAGCTGAAGTACATAGATGCCAAGCGGATATAGACATGCATGAAGAAGGTCATCCTATGTATCCTGCAACTGTGAATGATCACAAGTTACACGAGCACGCTGAAAAGGTTCTAAAGCTCTTGGTTGGACCCGAGAATGTGAAACGGGGTGAGAAGATAATGGCGGGTGAAGATTTTGCCTTCTATCAACAGAAAATACCCGGTTACTATCTAGGAATCGGTATTAGAAACGAAGAAGTCGGTTCTGTGCATTCGGTTCATTCACCTTATTTCTTCCTCGACGAGAATGTTCTTCCCATTGGATCAGCCGTGTTTGCTGCCTTAGCCGAGATGTATATACAAGACCATCAAAATCAGACTAAGTCTGGATATGGAGGAAGACATGACAAAGCTTCGATGTAAAGTCTCTTAGTTACTTTACCTTCACAAATAAAGCTATTGCGCAATCCATCTATACAGTCTGGTGTCTGTATAGGTTGAAATTAACATACTAAGTTTCATTTTTTCTCATTCTTAACCACAACTTCTAGTAGATACTGATAAGTCAATGACTTTGATTCTTCAAGAGAATGTTTCATCACTTCTTTGCAGCTTCTAAGAAACTGCCCTTCCCCAAAAGCAGCATGAACCAAAGGGTCAGTCTTCATCTCTACAGGCTTATCAAGAAACCCATTCTTTTTCCAGCTCATAAAAACTCCAGTACCATCAAACCCAGCTACGCTCAAGTCGAAGACGATTCCTACAGTCACGAGATCAGGCTTCACACGTCTCCTCCTTAGCTCTGTGAGTAACAGTTCAATGCTCTTGAAATCCCCCATCTTCGAGTAAGCTAAAAGTATGATATTAGCGAAAGTTGTACTCCAAGGAACTCTTGCTTCATTCATCTCTTCAAAAACATAATCTAAACCTTTTCGACTCACAAGACAAGCATGACACAGAGCCCTTAGACACCAAGCCAGATCGCTCCTACGAATGCCACGACCCAAATCATCGAGCCTCGAGAACATAAGGTTATCAATGTAAACATTAGCTAACTTCCTAACCAAATCCTCATCCAGACATATCCCAAACCTTAGAACCTTGTCATACGTCTCCTCCATCTTCTCCAACACCCCAAACTCTGCATAAGCTTCAAGCATTGACACCAATGTAACAGGCTCCAAAGTCATCTTCCTCGACATCAAGCTCTGATACATTCTCTCCATCCTCTTAAGCAACCCTCCACGAGCAAACTCGCGTACGAGTAGATTATAAGTAACATAGTCACGCACACAACCCTCAGCTTCCATTCTCTTGACGCACAAAACAATCTCATCATACATTTGCCACTTACCGTACCCTTCAATCAACCCTTCGTATGTCTCAGTTTGCGGTAACACACCATTGTCTTTCATCTGATTCAAGAACAACATTGCTTCCTCAAACTCGCCATCACCAGCATAGCCATGGATGATTGAGTTGTAGATATCTAAAGATGGGTTTATCTTACAATCATCAATCATAGATTGTAAAGCTTGAACCGCTCCATTCATCGATCTTTCCGCACATAGAAGCCTTATGATCTTCTCGTAGTTAGCCTCGTTTACTCGTGAAGGCTCTAGCTTCTTCCACGCATCAAACACCTGAGATTGCATTAGAAAAGAGAAGACATCTTCACGTGGTTCTTGAATATGTATAGAAAGGTGAAGTTTTTAAAATTTGTACAGGAAGAATCTCGTGGAGTCTTGAGGAGTGACGGAGGAATCGAATCACGGCAAAGAATTGGTCTTTCCTCCAGTCTCCATCCTCTTGAAGCAGCCGTAGAGGATTCGATGAATTGAGTCGTCGCGGTAATGAATTGGAGAGAAGAGAGGTGGACTGCGTCGAGTGTTCGGCGGAACAATCCAGAGACAACGGCAACGAGCGGCGGAGGGAAGAGGTGGGAATGAGATTAGGTCTAGAGATTGAGGAAGTGAGAAACCTTGTCTTCGGATTCGATAGCGGAGGAGGTAGCTTGTGGAGCAATTGCGCCGCGAGATTCTCCATGACTTTGGACACGATAAACTGAAACCGGGTCAGCATTATTAGACCACCTCCATCGGAGGCTTTTAGAAGGAGTTCTTAAAAGAAAAACAAAATAAATAAATGAAAAAGGAATAAATCAAGAGAACAGGTGTCTAAGGCCCGGTCCTCAGAAAGCCCAAAAAAACTTGGGCTGGAAGCACCAAAAAAATTTGAAGGCCTGTAAAAAATAAATAGTTTTAAATAATGGAAAAATTGGCCGAAAACATAAATATTTTTAAAAAGGCCGGAAGCTTATGCTTCCATGGCTTCTGCCCAGGGCCGCTACTGTGTCTAACTAAGGGGTTTTGGAACTGCTAAACACCTCATACGTGCCATCTTTTTATTGGCCGTCTCTCTCTTCGTCGTTGGTTTTGTTTTTTCTGTATGATTAATCTTTATGTCGTCGTTGCTCTCCTTATCCGGCAAGGGTTGATCTGGTCGAAAGGTTAGTTCTTTCTCCGATAAGAATGTCGACATCTAGGTTTAGTGTGCTCCTCGGTCTTCTACAACTCGTGGATCTTTTACTTCCGTTGAGGACATCTGCAATTACGTGAAGATAAGTTTTGGGTTGTTTCTATGAATTGCCACGAATCCCTGTTTTGTCTTTGCTTGATCTCGATTGAATTTTTCAGGAATGAATCAGATTCTTAGAAGAGCGGATTTGCAGAACAAATGTTTAAGGAAGGTATTTGATCTCTGATGATAAAGGTCAGCAACTTTCACTCCATTGAAAGATTCAATTTTTACAGTAGGTAACTTATCCATTTACAGCATCTTGGAAGTTAAAAAAGACCCGCATAAGTATATTTTGCATCTGCAAGATCACCAAATTCTCCTCTTTAACAGAGACATACAAGACTGTGTTTGATTTTTGTGCTGGGAGATGTCGCCATAGTTATGAGAGTGTGGTAAGCGATTGACTGTTCTTCTCTCTCTTCTTGGCAAGTTTTTCTTGAGTTTATGTTGCGAAGTGGAGAAAATTACCATGAAATTGAGGTTTTATTTGAAACTGATGGGATACTTATGAAAGTGTAATGATTATGACTTGAAACTTACAGATTCATGAACATGCATACCACAACAAATTTCACCATTGTTTTTCTCTGACATCAAATGCTTGAGATTAGCTTTTGATAGCCTTCTCTTTAGTTCAATCATTGATTAAATGTCAAAAATGCATTTTACATTCGTTAAATAACTGAAACAGGGGCTAATCTTACACAAGTGGAAACAAGACTTTTTGGTATTGATGTTATTGTCGGAAGGTATAAAACACATTCACTTCTCTACCGGGATGAGTTTGTGTACCGCTTTTGTGGAGACTGTATTGTTTAGACTTTTTTTATTGAATTTGTTTCATAGGCAAGGAGATTCATGCGATGTTGTTTGCAAGTCACGTGGACAATTGTGTGTGATGAATAAACTTTCACTTCTAAACCAATGTGATGTGTAAGTTATCATAGTCATCTTTTAAGCCTACCATGAAGCCATGTCTAGAGATTTATACACAAAGCATATGATGATTGCTTCTGGCAGGTATATGTTTGTCTTAAGGAAGTTGAAACAAATGTCTTAGTTACTGCATATGAACATATTCTCATCAAGTAAGTCTCACCAACGTTAACCTTGTTGTCGTTCGACATTGTCTTTAGTGTCTCATGTGTTGTATATTGAGCATATGAACCTATTCTCATACTTTTCTTTCACGTTTGTTTAATATTTCTAATTATAAATTTTTATTTCTATTTTTTAATATGTTTTATGTCATATTTGTTTAAATTTTATGAAATCCGATAATATATAAGTTTTGTAAAATTTAAATTTAATAATTCAACTTCTAAAAAAAGAAATTTTAAGAATCTTAAAGGGGTTCTCCCATTGGACCTTCACAAAACTAAATACATTAACAAGTGTTCTAAACTTTATAAAGTATACCTTTAACAATTAAATTAATCAGTAGAACCCATCAAGGGCTCTAACCATTGGACATTCTCTTAGTCTCCACTTTCTACTTGAAAGTCACATATGCTTTGCTCTTTATATTTTCTACCACTTATTTAATATAACCTTCATAATTATTAGTCTTAACTAAACTTTCATCATTAATTATTATTAGAAGTTGTAGCCACCTAGATAAAACACATGCTAAAGTCTCTCTTAACTCAATAAGTGGAAGCAGTGAGAAAAAGTGAGCTTTTCACATTCCCCCTCTGCTAATTGGTGCTTGACTGTTATAATGTAGAAGTTGTAACTACCTAGATAAAACAAATGCTAAAATCTCTCTTACTTCAATAAGTGGAAGCAGTGAGAATGGTGAGCTTTTCACATTCCCCTCTGGTGATTGGTGCTTGACTGTTACCGTGTAGGATCTGAGCGGAAGAAATTTGTCTTTCTTTTATCTTTGTTGTTTTCCTATACTTTCTTAGATCGGTGAGAGCAAGAATTATTTTTTCAAATGGGAAGTCAGATCTGATTTAATTGGCAAAATTTTTAGATCTGAGTATGGTGAAGGTTTATTAATGGTTTCCAGCCATAACTGTGATGGATTTGTATATTTTGGCATCTGTGTTTCGATTGTTTGTCTGATGGTTTAAAGATGTGAGAAGGCGCGTGGGTGGCGCGTGCGAGCTTTGGTGCGGCCCAGATGTGTGATTTTGTGAGATCCAAAAGTAGTTACGTGGCATCGGTTCTCTACTGTAACCGAGTCAATTTATTATTTCTTTTTTAGGGTCCACTGCTGCAAACGATTGAGGTTCACGATCGTTCAAGATCAGAATTTTAATTATTTGCACATGTGATCCTCCTTATTTCGCATTACTTGGATTTTGATCCCAAGCTTCCAAATAGTGTTGATTTTCTTTCATATTTGCCCATAAATATTTGATTATTCTCTCCAACACCTTTGTATGGAAATTTTATTTGTTCACAAATCTATACATCCACATTTTATTTGGGACAAATCTCTCAAATAAATATTTTTATAAAACTTTTTGTCAAAAAAATAGACATCATAATGATCAAAATAGACTTTTTCTATTTTGAAAATTTTAACATTTTTCATTTTTTATTAATTTTAAACCTCACCCCATAACTTTAAACCCTAAATCTAAATTAGTTAACATAAGGAGTATAAATATATATTTATACCTTTTAATAAAGAATAATTTTGGTCATTTTTCTCCTTGAAAACTATTTTGGTGACAAAAATTTTTAGATCTATCTAACGGTATTTCTCTTTTATTTGTCCACAAATCTATTTTTTATTTATCAAGTCGCATCAATTTTTATGTGTCCGTGAATCTATTTTTATATGCATCCAAATTTTAGTTGTCAACAAGTCTATGTTTTTCTTTCAAAGCGCTAGAATATATGCAAGGGATTTCAAAATGTAGAATATAAAAAAGCTAAAATTTATTATATCAAATTAATACAATCAAAAATTATGTGAACTGCACTCTAAAAAGCTCGATCTTTTGTTAGAGTTGATTGTTGTTCTTGCTAAGGACTTTTGATATTTGGTTTTAAGATTTGTTCTTCATTTAAAAAACTTGATTTGTGGTTAGAGTAATATGTTGTTCTTGATATATCTTTGCTCATCTAATTATTATTTTTTATTTAGGGAAAGACCAAGAGGATCCCCATCTTCGTGGTTCAGCATTCAACAAGTTCACCGTGGATGAATATATGGTGGATGGAAGCATTGTGGTTCAGCATCACACAAGTTTAAACCATTTCCACAAAGGCGATGTCCACACCTGCCATGTGGACAATCACATTGCGTCTGCATTTCCCTAATCATTCTCCGCTGTGTATGATTGCAATGCTCATTAACTCAATATGCGAAATAATCCTTATATAATATATTAATGGAACGATTATGTAATCCTTAAGTGAACATCAATTTAGTTTCTATATTCACAAACCTGAATTAACATTTCTAGGATACATGTACACATTAGTATCCACATCCACATCCATTGAATATATGAGCAATTATAAAAACATAATTCGCTAAAATAACCACAAAATTGGTTCTCGAGGTCCAGTTAGCCCAAACAAAAAACAACAACCCAATTTTCTTCAAATTTCTAATCCCAATCTATTTGGGGACACATGAACAAAAACAATAAATACACGTCTTTGTCCACACTTTGTACACTCAAGATTTTAATCTCCACCGTTAGATGAAATTTGTAATTTACAATTTAGTGATCCTTGTATGATCTCATTTATCTACAAACCAAACGTAATAAATGTTTTTCTTTAATCAAACCAACGTCCATTTTCGCTTCACTAAGGGGTAAAATAATAAAAAACTTTATTGTTTACGGTGAATGTGACTGACAAGTGGGAAGTGCCTCTCAATGAAAAAATAAGTCAAAATGTGACTTATTAGGTAATCAACTCCTAGTATATTGACAATAAATATAAAAATTACAAAAAAGAAACTAAACACAAAACCATATCGTTCGGAGAATTTCAAGTGAGGAAGTCAGCTTAATATCGGAGAATTTTGTAAACTTGTTAAGTAAATTTAAGATATATTTTTTACTTTCAAAGTTTTGAGTAACTTCAAAAATATCAAGTCATATGGTTTAATGTGTCTTCTTAGATCATAAGATATACCCTTTTAACTTTCATGAAATTTAAAATTTCAATTTTCATTTAAAATTTGAGTTTCCCGCTTAAATTTTACTTTCCCGCTTAAATTTTACTTTCCCGCTTAAATTTTACTTTCCCGCCTAAATTTTCCGCCTATATTTTAAATTACCGGCTAAAATTTAAAAGAAAGACTTCCTAGAAGTATTTTGGATGACTTTCGTGGAAGTCTTCTAGACGAATTCCATGGAAGTCTTCTATGTCAATTTTTAATAAATTTTCATATTCTCTAAAACTATAAAGACTTTTTAACATTTTCTTGTTAATTCATGTATATTAGTCGATATTGGGGCTCCTAAATGAAATTCAGAACTTAATTACAAAACAATCCACAACTAAAAGAGTACACTTACAAATCACAAAACGAACCATTAACAAACTATTACATTTGGAGTTAAAAAATCATTCCTTCTCATAGATAAGTTTGGAATTCATTTGATATACACATCATAAACTTTGAAGACTATGTGGAAGACTTCCAAGAAGTCTTCTAGATAGACTTTGCATACATAAAGTCTTCGTGACAGACTTCCTGGAAGTCTCTCATTAAGTATACCTCAAACTTCAACAAACTTGAAACTTCCATCAGCTTCAACACACTAAGATCTGTTTACTAGATGATCATACAACTCCTCTACTTTGGTAACTCCAGATCTGAAATTAAATCAAAGATTCAGAACATAATATCAGAAAAATGTAAATGAAGAAAAATCAGAAATGAAGGCTTACCAAAATGCTCAGATCTGTTATTAAAGATGAGACATGGAAGAAGACTTCCCCAGAAGACTTCCTAGAAATCTTCTAGTCCATTAAATGTTAAAAGAATTCTTAGAAGACTTTCCTAGAAGTCTTCCAAGGCTGTCTCACATCTGAAAAACGTGCCTATCCAAAAGCATTCAAATTGCTTCAAAACATAAAAAAAATTCAAAAATAAGGTAAGAGCTTAGAACAACAATTTTTTTTTCAAAAGATAAGATCTTTAAGCAACAAGGGGTTACCAAAAGAAAAATATGATTTATAAATTTACCTTTAAAAGAGTGGAAGATGACAACCATGTAACGAAAAACCCTGCAGAAACAAAAATAAATCAATGAGAAGGACATGAGATAAAAATGAATGATTGATATAAAATTTGGTATTTTTAAGATCAAAAAGATTAGAGAAAGGTTGGAGAGTTTTAGAATGAGAAATATTACATTTTGTTGTAGCCATTTGAGAGGAAAAGAGAATGTGTAAGTTTTCTTTATATAAAGAGACAAAAATTTCAATAAAGTTGAATATTTTTGGCTGAGAAGACTTTCAAGTAAGTCTTCTAGTAGAAAACTTAGTTAAAAGTGTTCTCGACCCTAAATTTACTATTTGCCCATAATACTTTCCCAGAAATCGTCTGATATAAATACTATTTATCAGATGACATGAAGTCGTCTAGACCCTAAATATAAACCATGAACTTAATTAACTAAGTAAACACTTTATTATAATCAAATTCAACTTAAAAGTGTTTAATATATACAAAACTAAATACATATAGGTAAAAAATTATTTTTTGTAAAAAAATGTTAAGCTTCCAAAAATTAATCCTAAGAAAACAAACAATACTACGACATCTATTACTAAACCCTAAACCAAATAATACCATGACTCACTACATTCACTATTCTATGTTTAAAACAATTCAATTTTATTATATCTTAATTTATATCATTTAAATTTTTTTATAATTATATGATTTTAATTTTTCCCATAATTTTTTTTAAATAAAATCTATAATTACGTAGATAGTGAATAAATTCATGTTTTCATTGTGCTGTGTCAATTATAAAATATGGGGGGGGGGGGGGGGGGGAGGGGGGAACTATAACAAAGTACGGGAAGGATATGTGTAAAATAAATATAGTGGTGGTGAAATCTATAGTATATTATTATTGATAATAAGTTTTCTAGATATAAATTAGATTGGACCATTACAACATTTTATTAGTAGATAAATACAAGATTTTAATTTTGTAGAATAGGCTAGATTTTGAACCACGCTTCGAAAGCGCGAATTTTTTTTGATTATAAACAGTTTTTTATATGAAATATTTTGTGGTTTTTGTATATTATTATGTTACAAAAGTCGTATTATATTGAAGAATTTTTTCAAAAAAATTATATTTGAGATTTTTTATATATACTCTTATGTAACTCTTTTCTACACTTTGGTATTTTACTCCGACCCGATAAACTGAACTGAAATCGATCCAAAATAAAGGTTTTGATTTGGTCCGGGTCCGGGTCCAGGGCAAAATAACTATTGGATCTTTTATAACTGCAATTCTTTGTCGAGTCCTGGTCCTACTCGTGACCCTTAAGAAATCTAAAGTACCCAAAAATATTTCGTGTATATATGTTAGGTATATTTGGGCATTTCGAATATGTTTTCGGTGTTACAGATAATTTTTAATTTTCTGTTTTGAGTTCGGTTATACTTTCTGGTTTCAAGTATAATTTCAAATTTTGAAAAATATATTTTGGGTATTCAAATAAGATTTTAGGTTTTTTTGGTTTCTCAAATCAGATTTGATTCATTTTGGGTCTTTTGGATATCTTAATATTTTTGGGTATTTTTTTTTAATTTTTCGGATATGTTTGTGTCTAGGGTATTTTTTGAATTTTAGAGTATTTTGGGGTTTTAGGTATTTCAAGTATTTTTAGGTCTTAACTATATGAATCGATCCAGACCCATTATGTATCCAAAAATTACATGTATTTGAATATGAAACCCGGAACCGAAAAGAATCAAATCGAATCCGCACCGAACATTTTTGAATACCTAATTAGGTTCAATTTTTTAGGGCCAATAGATCCAAATCTGAAATGAACCGATATGTATCTAACTAGAAGATTTGATGCTCATGCTTACTCTTTTTCTCTCTCATTATATTTGGTGTGCATTTTATAAGAGTTAAATATTTTAAATTGGTGAGATTTAAATTTACTTGGCTAATTTAATAGTATAGATATATAGTGTTTGAATATTTTTAATCTTATAATAAATAACAAAATTTTATTAGTGAAATTATCACTATTTAATTTTATCAGTGAAATTATATATATTATAAAATTTAAAGCCTAAACAAACTATATTATCAATATATATATATAGACGGTGACAAAATTTAATGAAATGTGATAATTCAGATTATTATAATATTATAAACAAAATTTATGAATTTACCGATTTGATGCATTGTAGTTCATATTATAGGAGATGTAGTGTAGGTCTTATAAAAACATTTGGCTAAGATGACTAAATGAAACCTTAGTTATATAAGAAAATTTGGTTATGTAAAATATAAAATAACTTGTGGCAGGAAATAGTTGTGAAAAATAATTTTGCAGGAATTTCATTTTTAGTCAGGTAATATATAAGTGGAAGTCGAAATTTGAGGTTCGTGAGTCCTTAAATAATGGGATTCAATGTAAGATCTGAAATAAGTTGTTAGTATGCCAAATTTAGTTGGATAAAAATGATTAAGTAACTAGAAATAGGTCCAATAACATTTTATAATAGATTTTTTAGAATGTTTATATTTTAATAGTATAGATTACCCTATGTTACATGCTCTTGTCAAAGATTTTTTCATCTTAATAATTAAATTGATCAATATGCCAAAAAAAACTTGGCTTAAAAATTGACCAAAAAAGTTGGCATGACCACTAATGAAACAACAAAGAAAGGTTAGTATCTATAACTCGATCTCCTATAACTCAGTCTCATAGTTTGGCAAAACAATTTGGTATAACTTGTGAAATGTAGTTTGTTTTGAGAGGAAAAAATGATTTTGATTGATCTAGTTTAGTAATAATTAGACATTGTATACTGATGTGTTAGCTTGTTTAGGTTAGAAATAGCTTTAATTTTGGTTTTCTTCTAGACCTGGTATACTAAGTAAAACTAGGTAAAATTTATTGAAACTATTTGTTCTTTCTTTACAGGATTGGGAGGATGAAACGACAACTATTAAATCTATGTCAATGTACTTTCCACCGACAGAGTATACGAAGAAGATCAAGATATCGAGGTGCCTTGTTGATGAATTTTTAAAAATCATGGATGATTTAGAACCTCCCGTGAGTAGAGTTGAAAAGACCTGGTTTGAGAGTCATCCACACTTCAAACATATATTCCACATGCCAAAGGATGGAAACCACGTGGTTATGGGATGTGGATGCCCCTTCTTCGAACGACATGCATTGAAAAGAAAAATGAAGCTTGGTTTGCCGTGAATGGTTGTCCCATCCGATATAGTATTATGGAACATGCATTGATATTAGGACTAGACTGCTGAAACTATCCAGTGAAGTACAAGGAAGCCGGAAGCATGACGTTTGTGAGGAAATATTTTGGGAGTGGAACAGTAAGGAATTAATACGTGACAGAAAAGCTTGTGGAAATTGAAGCTTCACGTGACATGTTGAAGATGTTAGCCTTGTATTTCCTATCAAGCATTACTATCTTGTAGAGAAAGACCGGTAAAGATGCCCCTTCCGTGGAGCTGTTCATGCTGAGAGCAGTTGGGGATCTCAACTTATTTAAGACATTCCATTGGGGCAGATTGTCCTTTAATCACATATTAAACGGAAATTCACACATTATGGACCACTTTGGAGGGGTGGTTAAGGAATGTGTGATATGGCCAATTCTCGGTTTCTTTATTCCAATGGAGGTAAGTTTTGTAAGTTTTATAAGATTCTTACTTCTATAATGGTTAAGTAATGTTTGATATGGATAACACCCGGGTTTTTTTTCATGTGTAGCTTTTAACTGTCAAGGCCATTACGGATTTGGAGGCTAAATTTCGAGAATCATATGAAGGCGTGGCCCATTATGTCCAAGGATGTGCAAATCAAAGCTCAAGAGGAGTGATATGAAAGGATTTTCCCTTTCAAAAATAAAATAAAGAACTTGGTAACACTGAGGTTCGTAATCCTTTCTATATGGATATGTTTGGGTTTACATGGTAATCTTAATTCGTCGTTCACACTGTTGGCAATCCATAACATCCTTAAAGCAAGCGATGCAGAAGAAACTCTACTAGGCCGGATAATAGAACCAGATGACATCGATGATAGAGACAAAGTGGTTGTTGAGAGCTGGATGAATATTCTTGATAAAGGATATGTTGTAAGGTTTGACGATATGTTGGAGGAGGATGTGGCTGCCCGAGAAGGCCCTCCCACTGAGAATGCTGGGAACGAGACAAGAGCCACTAATGAAGCAGCAGAGAACACAGTGAAGCTAAATGAAGTGGTAGAACAACTTATGAGCTTCAAATAGGAAATGGGAGAGAGGATGAGTAAAATTGAAGAAAAGGTTGATGAGTACGACCTAAGACTCTCTTCTTGGGAAGAGTATGTGCAGGAGCAATTATATGGTATGTCTGTTCAGATAGAGAAAGAGGGAGGTCTAAGAAAAGATGTTGCTGGTCATGAAGAGAAAGATGGAGGTCTAGAGAAAGAGTTTGTTGGTGGAGGAGATGGGAATGGAGAGAAAACAAAGAAACTGAGGCTGAAGAGGACGAAGAAGACAGCTAATAGGAAGCTATCAAAGAAGCAGATGAGATTGTTGTCTCTATGTTCCTTTAAACTTAACTTAATTTTCTTTTAAAATTAACTTTTGTTTCTTTTGTGTTTCGTTTCTACGTAAAACTTATGTTAGTCGGTATTTGGATTTGTACTAAGTAAAACTTATATTCGTCGGTATTTGGTTATGTAGTTCATTAGAATTACTTGAGAGAATTAGTAAAACTAAGGAAAACTAGTATAAATTTAAATCAGTATCACTATAAAATACTAGTATAACTAGGAAATTTTTTGATTATGTGGTTCAGTAGAATAACTTGAGAGAACTAGTAATACTACGGAAAACTAGTATAACAATAAATTAGTATAACTAGGAAATACTAGTATAACTAGGGAAAACTTAAATTCATCCAACATCATCAAACTTAAATTCATCAGATCCTTAACACAACAACACATAAAATAGAACATAAGTCTGACCAGCATCGAACATCATCAAACATAAGTCTTAATCCATAAGCTTATTCAAGTTCTAGCAAACAAGGACTTGTATTATCCGAAAATCATAAAGAAACACCATCTTAATACATACACTCATCTCATGCACGAGGAATAAGCTTCCTGAGCTCAGCAATCTCTGCAGCCATGTCATCCACCTCCTTCCTTAAGAGTAAACCTCTTTCTGAACTCCGATAATCCATGGCTGTCGGAAACCGTCATCCTGCCCGTTTCACTTTACTCAGTTTGACATATTGCGAGATCTTTATATTTTAAACTAGGCAGAGAGAGAAAATCCAAATTACCTTGAACCTGCTGCAAGTGAAGTACCTTGTCCCCGGGGAGAAATCCTTATCCTTTTGGATTAGTAGAAACCTCGTCAACAATTTGTTCCCCCCCCCTCCTCACATGGGTAACCTGTGGGAATTCCATAGTGAGCATCATCAATGTAACCAAGCATGTCGTAGTGTTGTTTCATCTTCTTCATCTCCCTCTTTTCATGTTTCACGATCCATGGATCCATTTCACAATGGGAAGAGATTTCAGAATTTAAAGATTCAAATTTGAGAGATAATAATGTGAGAGAAAGTATGCAAATAGGATTTGTGTGGTAAATGAGAGGAGAGAGACTCAGATGATGGAATAGGGAATCTGCTCCAAAATCGTGAAAGCCCACCCAAATTTTGATCTTTTTAAAAATCCTGCCAAACAATAACTCTTAGTTCTCCGCAAGATATGATGAACCCCTGATGAGGAGATCTTTTTGTCTTTGATTCTTTTGAAGGAAGATCTGATGGTTTTGAAAGCGATCTGAGTTGATTTTGATGTTGATGGATGGATGGATTGGATGATCTTCAGAAATGATCTATGAACTGATCAGATCTTGTGTAGATGTGTCTAAGATCAAGAGAATGAACTCTGTTTGTGATCAAAGACAAGTTTTGCTTGCAGAGAATGTACTCCTAGCAATCAGTGTTCATGATGAACAAGAGATTCACAGATTTGGAGAGAATTTTTATAAAAAGGTGAATCAATCTTATTCTGGTCTTCCATCCTTTTATATAGGAGTTACAAGTTGTAGAAATGAAAAGACAAAGTGTAGAAATCAAGAAATTTAGAAACTAGGAATGTAGACTTGATTTTGGACCATAATAAGTGTTTTGTTGAATGTCTCTTTGTCTGACCACGACCTTGACTTTCTTGTTGACTCATTCTTGGTATTCTTGGTGAGAATGGGCTTGAAATGGACTGAAGAAAAGGCTGGTCGAATTTGACATGAAACAGACCCATAGTGAGTTTGTTATAACTTTTTTCTTGGACTGAAATCACTTCTCTTTTGACCTTTGGATCCAAAACGTGGCCATAAGATTTCTTGGACATCTTGGAATGTAATATTGTTTTAGGCTTCATAGAAGAATGTATTGGTTCACCAAGGAGGAACAAGAACTTCATTAGATCATCAGGTGGCCTCCATGAACCGATATGACCGAGAAAGTCAATTCTTTGATCATCTCTTGTAACCCCACAAACTGGACTGGTTTTGGCTTGACTAGAATACTCCTCTTGGTCAGTTGATGGAGTGAGGTAGTATCCAAACTCCCCTTTGAGATCTGGTTGGTCTTTCTCCATCACAAGCTTCTTAAAGGTCCAACTCGGATAGTTTTGATTGATTACACAGCTGGGTAGAGTTACATCAAGATAGTAGTTGTACAAAAACTACAAATAGTTGCAGTGAATTTCAATTATTTTAGTAATACATGTAATTATGTTGTATTTACTTAGTTATACAGAGATACCTAACATATGAAAGTATTATTCTAAGTGTTTTGCGTAATAAAAGTGACCCTAAAATTTTTATAACAAAATCTTATCTGAGTTTGTCACAAAATTTTACAAAGTCACTATAAAAGTATGTGGAGTAGTGCGTTGAGTTGTTCCTCTGTTACATGTAGTCACGAAAACTTATCTCAAGTTATATTTTTACGATTATAGTATAAAATATTTCTTATGAGTTATATTACGTACTACGTAGCATGCTGAGTTGTTCGCAAAAAAAAACACAATTCGATATTCAGTTTCACAAATTCATACTCAGTTCTCCATATTTGTACAAATAAAACATAAAGTCAATTCAAACATTTGTGAAATCCAAATATTAACTAAAGTTAAATTCAAACATTATGATTCCCAAAGCCATTAAAGGCTTTGTTTTTTAGACGCCTTTTATTTTGCGTTCTTGGTCGACGTTCCCCAGCTGATGGAAACCTTTTCACTTTCTTTCTTCTATTCTTTTCAAGGCGCTTTGGAAGAATGATTTTTTTTTGTTTGATGTAATTTGGGATAGTACATTCACTCCTATCCGAAACCACATAAATAGTCTTGTAATATGCTAATACCCAGAACGCCGTCCAATAATATTTAGAAATCAAATCTTCAACCTCAAAATCATGAGACCTGTCATCCTTTTTAGAAAAGAAAATGTAAGTCGCTAGTCCGTGGACACAAGGGTACTTTTCAATGTCCGAGAACCTGCAACTGCAACTCTTGGCAAGTAAATTCACCAAATAAGGCTTCCCATAACTACCCATGACATGGTATTCAAGGTTGAAAGTGTTTAGCTCCGACACAATTATTTTTTCTGCCTTTGCCCATTCCACATGAACAAAGTTCTCCACTAGAGGCACTATTTTGCGGTGATGTCCTCCTCTAACGGTCTCTTTCCTATGTTCATTAAACCAATCAGGAGTTGTTTTGATGATCGTATCCAGCAAGGGAATTATAGAGTACTTTCTCGTGTCCTTGAACACGATGTTCATCGAATCCACAACGTTTCTTATGTTGATGTTATATATCCCCTGGAAACCACGCCGCCCAATTTTCTTTCTCACTACTTTCCTTCAGATACTTCGTAGGAGATTAAAATCGAGTTTTAAACCAAGAATAAGCATTCTCGAATTCACCCATTGTGTAAAACCGAGCTATTTCCAAGATTTACATTCCACAATATCTTTGTTTAAGTTAATTTCATGAGCTTTCACATTTTTAAATAAATTCCATATACAATGCGCATGATGAGCATTTAGATACACATTAGTTATGGCAATGATGAGGTTTTCATTTATGTCACTCATAAACACCAGCTCCGATGAATCCGGTAACAATTTTTATCATCTCAAAAAAACAAGTCCAACTGTCCTTATTCTCACCATTAGTACACCAAAGGCCAAAGGATAGTGTTGCTGATTAGGATCCTCGGCCTTTGCAAAAACATATACACCACCATATCCATTTTTTCAGAAAATTTGCATCCACCGTTAGCACTTTCCTCATCACTTTAAAATCTTATATGCTAGCTCCCAAAGCAATGAACAAGTACTAGAATTTTTCTGACTCATCCAACTTCACACTTGTTATTGTCCAGTCAATGGTCTTCTATAACATGAACAAATAACAATACAACATCTGGTAACTTTCTTCATGAGTCCCACGCGAAACGCTCACAGCTTCGTTTTCCCTCTCAAAGCAGTGGAGTATGATACATTCACACCCAGTTTTGACCACACAAGATCAAAAATCTTTTTTGGTGTTGGAGTTTCCATTTGTCCTGGATAATCTTTATGCAATAGAGATGCAACTAGATGTGGTGTACCTCTCCTTCGTCCATTGTTGTCACTTTAACTTCCACGAGAGCATGTATGCATGTTCTGTACGTTCTAATAGAGAAAATTTATGTCTTTCCAATTTTCGTAGCTCGTAGTCCCCATTTACATCATTCTTTAGGACATTTAAACACTAATCGTTCCTTATATGATTTAACCACTTTAAACCCAAAACTTTTCTTCCATGCGGCTCTATCCACCACTTCTTGCACTGCCTTTTTTAACAAAATCTTGTTGTATTTTCAAACCCAAATCGTCTTCCCATTCCTCCATAAACTGAATCGGTTATGCTGCAGGTGGAAGGTCTACATATTTATCACGCATTTCAGAGGTCTCATCACGGTTATCCACATTTTCAACCACCTCCGCATCCACATTATCCATTGAAAGAGTTATCTCATTTGTACCATTCTTGAACACTAAACTATAAATCTGACATTCGCATTTAAAATGTATGATGACGTTGTTGCTCATTGAAGCCTGCCAAAACAATTCAAAAACTCAATCAATAAATAGTTGTACCAGTTCTAAACAGTTCAAAACCATCCATTATATATAGCAAAATCATCCCTAGAAAAATAATTCGTATGAGGAAATTTCATTCAGAAATACCAGTATTACTAGCTATACTACAATTATCAGTAATACCATTTTCACTAGTTGTCCTATAATAGTCTTATTAATTTTCAAATCTACTTTCAATTCACTAAGATTTAAGAATGCAACCAATTTGCTACTACTTCCAATTCATATTTGACCTAAGGACAATGGTGCAACATCTAAATCCATTCCAATCACGTTTTCCAATTCATTGACCTTGGCCGTTCGACATACCCGTTTTGAAGCAATCTACGGTGGAAGCTACACTTGCTGTGGACAGGGGATCCGATTGCAACCTCTACGGTGGAGGTCTGAGCCAAAGCACCTTTCGAGTGGGAGAGGTGAGAGTTGTGTCGTCGGGGAAGCTCGTGTTGTCAAGGTTCGATTTCGATTCAGAAATCGCGATAACACAAACTGCAAACACTACACAAACGCGGTTTTGAGTTTTCTTATTTCTTTTTATTCAATTTAAAAAAAAATACTGAGGCTACTTTGTAAATTGTAAGTTCATTAATGAAATAGAGTGATATTAAGATTTGATAAGGATAAAAGAGATAAAATAAATTTGTAAAAGAACAATAGAAATGATGTCTCGTTTATTTAGGAAGAAAGCACAGAGGGTAGATCTGAATTCTATTAATTAGTACACTCACAAATGAAGTCAGTATTCTCATGAAAACAACTTTCTAACTTTGACTCTGCGACTCTCTCTTTAGGGCTGCAATCTTCATATTTCTTGCTATTAAAATTCATTGGTTGGGTTCTTCAGTGTCGATCTTGATTTTTTAGCGTTCTTTCGAACGCGTATTTTAGGATTATAGATGAAGCTTCTCTATCGGTCTCTTCTCTCCTTAGCCACATCTATATTTCATTATGTTTTGGTTATTATAGTTTATGTCGTTCAGGATCTCTCCGATTCTAACCGACTTAGTTTATTGGACCTTAATTTAATATAATCATTTGATAGTAAAATAAACTTTGAGAAAACAAAACTAGTGTGTTTTAGTATGTGTATCATATGGTCAAATGGTAGGTGCAACTTGTCCGAGAGTCATAAAAACAATGCCGCTTAATTCTTAGATAGAGACAAAAAGATATTTATTATTTTTGCTAAAATTTGGCTAGAGACAAAAAGATCTGACCATTTGGATAATAATATGTAACTAAAATGACATTTCCACATTTAAAAAGACGTCAAAATAAAATAGTCGTGTATTTTCCTATATCATACTTTAATCTGACCATTCATATAAAGCAAACAATTATAAAGAAAAAACATAGGCAAGAGTCTGTAGAAAAAAAACAGCATCTAGCTAGTCTATAAATCTATGTAAAAAGTTTTCTTTTGTATTGTTTATAAATTTTAATTTGTCTTTTTCCTAACCAAAAAAAGTTTGGATAAGATGAAGAAAACTGTGTCACATGGCAGATCGAAACCTTGTCGAAGAGTTTAAAGGAAAGAAAAGGCAATTAGTCGATAAAGAGGCAGAGAGATATTTTTTTTGGGTAAATTTCACCTAAACGCTAAAGTAAGGACAAAAGTGATGACATATGTGACCCCTTACCAAAGTCGTTATGGTCTTAAAGAATACTCACATTGTGCCACTAGCCAGCACAAAAGAAGAGCACTATACACGACTTACGAGTTCATTAACGTGTACTTTGTCTTCTGTATAATCGCAGGCAATTTACATTTAGTTAAAAATATATTTAATCCGACTTTATGTTAACTATTACATCCAATATATATATTTATATCACTGTTCCTCACAAATCTATTAAAGTGTATTGATAATGCATGCTCATACACCAACACTATCTTCAGCAAGTAATCTATGTAAACATTATTTTCATCAACTCGCAGCAATGAAAAATTAGAATTTTACGCCATTCTACGATGATGAAATATTATAGATCAGGTAAAAAAATTTAGTTTAGTTTGCAATGCAAAGAGAACATCTCCATTTTGAGTACTCAAAAGGGTTCTTTAACATTTGAAGTAGGGATGTTCTTATCTGGAAAAAAAAAATTAGCTCCATAATAGAGACTCTTGTCATGAAAGCACACCAACCCGATCCTCAAAAATATATGTCGCTTCAAAAATAAAACTATTTATGTAATATCGATACGATGTAAAATTTAACCTATAACATTATTTATTTTCTGTAACCGGTGTTTTGCATATTCAAATTAGCAACTATTAGATTTATTTCAACTCTTTGATTAAAATAAATTACGAAATTGTATATTGTATAATTACCTTCAATTTTAGTAAGAAGGAAAAAGATTTCAATGCATGCACCCAGGTAAGCAAGTCGATTATGGGTTGAAAGAAAATCTAATTGAGATTTTTATAAAGCTTTTTGTTCTTTTCTAAATTTAAGGTGCATGTATCGAAAATTAATTAAATCTCCTCTCCCCATTAATTGTTTTCATACTAATTATTTGCATTCTATTGCTGAACCAAGTTTTATATACTGAGCTTCTTTTCCTGAAGAAATTCAAAGAAAAAATATTGGTCAAAATATCAAATTTTAAACCGGATTCATTACTTCAAGCTTAATTATGTAGTTCGATAATCCCTCCGACCACGTGACTTTCATTGGATTTGTCAATTTGCAACATTAAATCTTTGAATTGAAACTTTTAAGTTGGACTAATCAAGAAAGTCCACATATTCATGGAGGGGTTGAGAAAAATCTTCACCATATCTTCTATAGAACATGCATACACGTACAATAATAAGCTCTCCATTATTAAATAAAGTGAGAAGTTCTGAAATCCTCACATAAATTTACATACTCTCTCCGTTTTATTAGATGACATTTTAAAGTAAGTATATCATTAAGAAATATTTAATTCTTTACATTTTAACCTAAATATCATCAACTATTCATCTAACCATAATTTAATCAATAATAAAATAAAATAAATGATATCATTGGTCATATAACATAAATTGTTAACAAATTTGACATAAAAATTGAAAAATCATCTAATTTTAAAAACAATAATCCTCTGAACGTCAAGTATTTTAAAAGGGAGGAAATATTATAAACACCACATTTCTGAATTTTTTTCTTTATTAATTGCACAAATATAATATAAAAAGAACATAAAACTCTTTCATAGTGGAGGAAATATAAACCCTAGATCGAAGAAAATAAATCCAAATATGATATTTTTGATTTGCTTGTAATTTATTTATGGTGTACTTTGCACATGATTGTGCTATTGTTGGAATTTTACGTTAGTGTGCTAATAAATGTTTTAAACAAAAATATTTTTGTGTGTTTTATGTAAGTTCACGCAAAGTTCCAGAAAGAAGTTATATTATATCATATCGTTTAAATAATCACATTAGATATATCTACGAAGTACATGATTTGACTGCCCTCTCAAAAAATATCTACGAAATACATTTATAAATTTTTAGTTTGTCAAAAAGCTCTTTTTGGATTTTATCAAAAGCACATATACATATTGTTTTTACAAATACATACAATATAATATAAAATTTAGAATTTGAAAAATGATACTATAAACACACTAACATGAATTACTAAACTATATATTTTGGTTATATATGTTTAAAAATTTTCATTAAGAAACTTCAGTGTATGCACATCATGAATGCATATGTCCCTTTTCTTTTTATCTTATAGCGCCTCTAACTACTATTTCATTTAAAACAAGCAAGGTCATTTAGATATTTGGATCGGGTTTGGATCGGATCTTGTCGAGTCCGGGTCATTCAGATCTTAGATACTTAGATCCAAAATTAGAATTTGTTGGTTCGAATTCGGTTCCGATCATATCATGTCTGAGTTGGTTCGAGTCTTAGATAGTTGAACCCAATAGTTTTTCGAATTGCTTCGGGTACGGTTCGGGTTCTCTTAGGTTCGAGTCAGATCTTTTTGAACCCGGCCCAAAATAATACCCAAAAACACAAAAATGATTAATAATATTCAAATATCCAAAAATATTTAAAATTTTATCCAAATCTGACCCGCAAACATGAAAATACTTAAAATTGTATCTAATTATCCGAATTATATTTTTAAAAATCTAAAATTTGACATAAAATTCAAAAGTATATCTGAAAACTCAAACCCGAAACTTAAACAATATCACTAATACCAAAAACAGACTAAAATACCATATATTCCTAATATATATTAGAAGTTTCAAGTATTTCGGATACTCCATCAGATTTCGGATTCGGGTCTATTTAGTTCTAAGACCCACATATCCTTCATAAAAAGATCAAATAGGGTAAAATAATATATTACTCGTTCTCAACCGAACTGGTATTTTGGATCGATTTCGATTTGAGTTTACGGGTCACGATAAAATGCCCAGGCTGTCAAAAAAAACTGCTCTTCGGTTTCAATCATTCATGAGTAATAATTTGTAGTGAAACATTACACTAGCTGAACAAAAAAATAAACATTGCATTCAGTAATTTTAAAATTATATCTTATCTCGTCGCTATACATTTCTCATAATGCACACTCACATTCCTTGTGATATGCTTGTCATATGGACATATAATTATTGATGACAAAATTATTCTCTTAATTATGATATAATTGGATTCTTTTACTTCTAAAAAAAAAGTAAAATTAGAATTTTCTGATTTTCTTTTTTTTAAATTTTAGAGATTTTTTTAAAAAAATTTGAAACTTATTAGTATTTTTAATTAAAATAAATAAATTTTGGATATTATACTGGACATAGTTTTAAAAATTTGTATATTAAAATGAGTAAAATAATTAATTAGATTATTAAATTGGATAACTAAAAATTTTGGTATTAAAAATATTAACAAAATTTAGTTGATTATTTTTATAAAATTTTCCCTTTTCAAAAAATGCTACCACTAAAATAGGAGGCGGAAAAGGCGAGGCAATCAAGTATCCAATTTTTAAAAGTGAGTTAGGAGGTGGGGAAGACGGACCCATGCATATCTAATTAATAATGGCCCCCTCACGTAAGAGATTTTAAGGATCTCTAATATCTTATTTTACTAGTTTTGTATTTTCATAGTCTACTCTGAAAAAGTCCACTCTTTGATTTTCTGCAAGACAAAATCAAAATAAACTAATTAACATTCCAGCGAGACTATTTTTGTAGAAGAGCAATGGCATTTCTAGTCACGCAGCACGCTTTAGTACACAACCCTTCAGCACTTCTAGAGCTTCAAATTCAATCATGTCCTAAGTTTAACAGATTTAATAACTAGCAATACTTTTTTGTTCAAATAATTAGCAATACTAATTACGTAATGATGTTATTCTAATTGAATTGCTTTTGTAGTGAACCAAAAAAGCTTAGTTGTAATTCTTAATTTATTATGCAAAAATGTTTCAAGTTTTAAGATCCATCTCTACATCTATGACGTTAAGTTTGAACCATTTGTATCGATTGGTCTCTTTTCAACATGGTACATGCGCGAAGTATTGAAATAATACTTCTACGCTTTATGCCAATGTTTACCGTATATAGAATTAACCACTGTAGAGTTGCTATATAATTATTTTGATTAGGTACGATATTATTCTGATTAACCCTAAAATCTAATTTGATTTTTTTTCTTTTCATTACAGGTAATCGTATTCAACGGTTCTAGTATTTTTCGTCATTAAGACATCAAAAATTTTAAATTTCTAATTAGAATTTTTAAGTATCCACTAATCACTATATAACTAAATTAGCCATTTTGGAGTAGTTTTTGTTTTCTGCGATTCAGACACACTTTAGATTATATCGCGGGTTATAATACCTATATTATTTATAGAAGATTACATTTCACGCTTTCAAGCCTTGAAAGTAGATTCTTAAGATGATTATTTATCTACAAAATTCTCTATTAAGTAATAAAATTTACAACTCATCTCAATTTTCGGCTAACTGAAAATCTATTAATTAAATGTGATGAATCTGATGATGTAACATTAGAGCAACATGTGAACATGTCAAGTCATATACACACCATTAAATAAGGAGAAATTAGCCACTAACTATTCTTTGATAGTATCTCCAACAAGAATCGAACTCAAAGTATTTGATATTCATATACAGCTACATAAAAGGGATAACATCCTTAATTTTAATCATACGGATCGTTGAGCTTTAATTTCGTTGGTTCGTAATAAATGAACTATATATATATGTATAGGTAAATTTGACATACACATATATATGGTAACTCTCCATATAATTATAGTGTTATAGATTTAGTACGACCATAGATGTAAGTTATTTCGTGTAACTCAAATATAATTAAGCCTAATTAAGATGTTAACCGGTTGACAGAAAAATGAGTTTCTGAACCTAACAAGTTATGTTTGCATCTTGATTTAGTAATATACTGATCTGCGTTTTAGAGTTTTTTTGTTTCAAAATATAAGATATTTTCAATTGTCAATGTAAATATTATTAATTTTTATAATATATGAATATTTATGTTTGGTAGTATGTTTTTCTATTCGTTAAATTATGATTATGTTTTTACTCAGAAAATACACACAATTAAATATTTTGTAATATATGTGCGTAACTCTAAAACATTATCTATTAAAACGGAGGGAGCATATGAAACATTAATAAATTGACTGTTTATTTATGTGTGAATCATAATTAGCAATTATAAATACATGATTGCTTATAATTTAAGAAAATTAACAAAGATATTTGCATTGAACGTACGAGCAGCGGTCCTAAATTTCAAGTTATTCAGATTCATTTACGAATCTAAACCAAGATCAAGTGTTTTTGGGTATTAACAGAGCTCTAAGAGCATCATTATCCCTAAGAACCCCAAATGGGGTTTTTAATTTTTTTATTTTTTTTTTACTAATTTTTTTTTTAAAAAAGAAAAAAAATAAAAAGAACCAATCGCAAGCCGCCACGTGTCTGTGGGGCCCGTGAACAGTGTAAGAAACCATAAAATACATGTTCTTATTTAGAGATTTTAGTAAATGGTTCTTGCACTGTTCACGGACCCCACATGTCAGTGGGACCCGCGAACAGTGCAAAAAACCCATTTAAGAAACTGAGATAAAAATGCTCTAATGTCAAAGTCTTTTTCGTGTCAGTGCACAGATCGCAAAAAAAAAAACTTTATCCATATTTTATACAATAAATATAGTGGTTCATATACTAATCATGGATAAGACAATTAACGAATTATTGAGATGGATGTAATTAATAGATAATGTTTTCTATAGATCCACATAATTGGAAAACCAACAAATTCTGATGATCCAGGCTATACGCGTATGGCGAACCACGGAAGGAAAGGAAAACCCTTATAATTCACCAAAAAAGAAGTTCAATGATGAAGTATCAATTATAAGACCATTATTTTTATTCATTGAGTTGTAACCTATAAAATGGTTTACCAAAAAATAAATCTTATGTGGAAGCTCTCATGGTCAGAAAGTATAGAATTTAAATATCAGAAAATGCATAATTACTTAGGAAAAAAACTTACATAAATTTTCATAAGGTGATTCGGATTAGTGCCGTGAATTCTCATAAAACAGGTTGAATCTAGGTTATTATATATAGAAACATAATAAGCAATACGTTAAAAAAAATATAGTCTAAAATAATTAATTGTCTTCTCAGTATGCCCCACTAATATTAAACAAAAAGTCCCTTGATTGGTTTTACATGTATTGTTCAGTGTGCGTGAGAAGCAGGTGATTAAAAAAAGGGAGAAAAAAAAAACAAGAATATGTTGTCATTATTTTGTCTCCCTGACTACTTGAAAGTGAAAATATTGGCGCCTATATAATAAACGCAATGAAGTCTCTCGTCTTCTTCACAACTCACATTTTCTTCAAAGAGAAAAAACAAAGAAGACACAAGACAAAAATGATCTCAGTGGTGATTATAACTGAGCTACTTCTGGAGTACACGACGGCTCTCGCTAAGCTCACCGCGGGAATTCTTCCACGGCGTACCGGCGATAGAAACGCCTTACGGATCGGCGGTTTCCTCCTTCCCGCTCCATCTTCTGTGGCCTCTAGGATTCCTGATTTCTCTGCTCATCTCGTCGACTTCTAATTTCTTTTAACACTTTTTTGTTTTGACAAAAAAGGTTAAACCCGGATCTATTAAAAATACAGAATTAACTCTCGGATGGGATTTTTCAGTTCAGATATGCTCTCATCTTTCTCTTTTCTCTGATCTTGTCAATGAGAGGCGGCTGAGATTGTTACCGAGTGTCTCGTCGTCTCTCTCTTTCTTTTTATCTCTTGGTTTTGAGTCGAATAGATCAGCTTTTGTAAGTTGTAGATCCATATCTAATCAATATATAGAGATGATTAATGGTTTTGTTACTATTTAAGAAGAAGATCTTGACGTCCATTTTTTATGTAATAACAAATGGAACTGATCTAAATCTCGATTTGATTTTGCTGATGGAACAACTATTAGCTTTGACATTATATAGTCAAGAATTAGGAAGAAGAAAGACGTTTGCTCAGTAATTATTTTTTTAAAATGTAGCCTGATCTTTCTACTTATTAAAACATATCCAAGTATGAATGAAGTATCCAAGTTGATCATTACGGAGTCATTAAAAAGTGTACTGGTGTGAAAACTCTTAACACGTCCCACGACTTAATTAAATGGCCAGTTTGTAATCTACGCCAGCTTTTATCAATAATTATAGCTAACTGTTACTAGTATAATATTACAAGTATCTATACACTAGTTTCAAAGCTACAATGAAATACTAATAAATTTGTTAGAAACTATGTTCACTGAATGAAATGTTCAGATGAACCGACTGAACCAAAAGAAAAGTTTCACTAAATCAAGTGAACAGAAAGTAATGTTATGAATCGTGAATCACCCTTGCAATCCCGTTGCAAATCATACATTCACTTTATCACGTATTATTTGAAGCAAAATCCATCTTGAAAATGAATTTTCAAAAAAAAATGCATTTTTTTTTTTCACATTTTTTGAACAACTAAGAGGTTCTATGCACGTACATCCTAATAGAAATTACGATTTTAAATTCACTTTCATTTAGAGAAGATATTCCTTTCAAGGAGAAATTGAACGTATGACCCTTCAAACATCTACTAGATAATCTAAGAATTTTAACCACTAAAATAATTTTATTAAAGGGTGTAAATATACATTTATACCTTTTAAGTTAACTAATCTAAACTTAGGGTTTAGAATTATGTGGTGTTGTTTTAGAGTTGAAGTTTAATTTTTTTTTAAAATTAAAAAATATTTAAATTTACAAAAAAAAAAGTCTATTTGGTCATTTTTCCTTTTTAATATATATTTTTATGATAAAAACTTTAAAAAAAAAATATTTGGAAGATTTGGCCTTTCATTGTTCCAATATACATAGATATTTGTCTATTTAGGAAAATAAGGTCTCTACAAATTAGCTCATGATTCGTTGGTGTCAAAATACAACGTGTCATGGTTGCCTCATGAATCAAGGTCAGCTGATAATCTAACGAGAAACGAATGTGTTATGGAAAACAATATATGCTTACGTTTCTTGAGACCGTAACTCAAAACTATAGATCTTACCAAACATACTAGACAACTAGTAAACCCAAGACTACACATATGCACATGTGGACCCATTATTTTGCTAAACGACTATATGCTATAGGTTGTATGTTGTTTTGCGCGGGACTTTTGTAAATGACATGTATTTTTGCCTAGCTACTTGATGCTAGACAACTAATTCATTCATGTCTTAACACCATATGACAACTAATTAAAATATTGATTCGGAAAATGTTCCAAACATTGATATATAAATTCATAGAACTTTTTGTGATACTATTGTTCCTGTGAACCCTTACAATTCAATTCAAAAGCTGAAAGGAAGAGATCCTATCAAATTTCTTTCAATCGATGAGACTATGTCTTGACCTGTGAACGACCCGAGGAAGATAAACATAATACGGAACCTAGAAATTCCCAAGTTGTAGAGAATTTGTATCCAATCGATGTATAAGGAGGAGATGTACGCAAGCAAGATTTGTTGCTGTCAAGTATGGAGAGTAGTTGGAGCTTATGTAGATTTTGTCCATCGATTAGCTACATCTGCGTATTTGGATGATTTTTAATTTTGTCTCAGATATAAGTTGGATAATTGAAGCTAACACCTACATAGAGAAGAATACAAACAAACTAAGCTCTCCTCTTGCAGTTTGCATTGAACTTTATGAACAAATGAAATCTGAACCTAGCTTTATCTTCTTCTGTCGAGGCTGTAGGTTTTGATTGATGTAAAGAGCTTTATAGGAATAGAAACAAAGGAGGTGGAACACAATCATAAAGAAAGGAGTAAAAAACATATTTGAATCATTTAGTTTGATCGTGGTAACGGTGAATTTCAGAGAATTGAAACGATAAAGACGAAGTGTAAAGGCTAGAGACCATTAAGAAAGGAAGGACAAGGCATGGGGCATTTCGAAATTTAGAAGTCCATATGACTGACCATGTTTTGATTCGACAGAAAAGTGCTGACTTGGTCAAATAAATGTCTCTGATTGGTAAATCTTTTAATCTTATATGGCACGTCTCTTCTTTAATCATATCCAACTTTTAGTACTGTAAGATAACTGATTTTTTTCTTTGTCTCTATATCTTCTATACATATCTTTACATGTAATTGTATATAATTCTATAAAATTTAGACTAGATTCGATTAAAATTTTCAAGACGAGTGGTTCTCAACTAAGCCTAGAGTCTATATACAATGCTATAGAGGATTATGTTAAATATTAGGGATAATGTTAATCTTCCATATCGTAGTTATCCTTACATGGTTTTCCCCTAAGGATTAGGACTCTAGTCGATGTATATATATGCTACTTCTCTTGTTAATAAGACACACGATTTACACATTATTTCATGGTATCAGAGCAGAACGATCTTTGACCTAAATTTTTCGTTTCTTTGCTACCACCTCTAATTGAGGTTTCTTCTACCAATAACTACTACTATGGCTGTTACCTCCTCTACGACTACTTCTACTAATACGAAAAGCTCACCAGGTGACCTTTCCTACGTTCTACATCCCTCGGACAACCCTGGTTCACTAATCACACCGGTGCTACTACGAGGAGACAATTACTCTGAATGGGCAACAGAGCTCTGGAATTCTCTTCAAGCTAAGCAAAAGATTGGGTTTATCGATGGGACAATACAAAAACCCTCATCCTATCCCGAACTTGCTCGTTGGACTTCCACCAATTCCATGATCGTTGGCTGGATTCGTACTTCTATCGATCCACTCGTACGCTCAACTGTGTCTCATGTTCCAGATGCTGCCAAGCTATGGGATTCCCTTAAGCGACGCTTCTCGGTAAAGAACAGTGTTCGCAGACATCTCCTAGAAGATGAGATTACAAACTGTAGGCAGAACGGACAATCCGTTTTGGAATATTATGGTCGTCTCTCCAAAGTTTGGGAAGAGCTTCAAACGTTCAAATCCGTAGTCACATGTACCTGCACTGCATCAACTGATCTTGAGAAAGAACGAGAGGATGCTAAGGTTCACAAGTTTCTCTTTGGACTTGACCACACTCGTTTCAGTACGATACGTTCTCAGATCATCGATGAAGAGCCTTTGCCAGACCTCAACGTCGTCTATTCTCCGGTAATCCGAGCTGAGCAACACCTCAACAATATACGTTCTATGGAAACAACTCAAGACGCTTTGGGATTCTCAGCCAAAACTGATCCCAACACGCTACAACCCACTGCCGCTGCTGTAAGCTCTCGCAATCGTGATCCGAATCGATCTTGCACTCATTGCAAACGTTCGGGTCATGATGCCTCAGAATGTTTCTTACTTCATGGCTATCCAGATTGGTTTCTTAAGCAACAAGGTCCAAGTAACACAGGTCGGGTGGCAGAATCTCGAACTCACCGGGACGAGGACATGGTCGTATGAACTCAACTTTCGTCTCGGCCGGTTCAACTGCTGCGACTTCTGTTTCTTCCGACCAGATCTCGGCCCTCATTACCTTACGTCAGAACCAGTAATCTCAACTCTCTACTGATCGACAATCCGGTAAAACTAAACTCACAGACGTCATACTCGATACTGGTGCCTCCCACCATATGATAGGCGATCTCTCTTTACTACGAGATGCTATTGATATCTTACCCTCTGCAGTCACCTTTCCTGATGGGTCTGCGTCGAGGGCTACTAACATTGGCACTTTGCCATTAAATAAGGATTATCTTCTTCAAAATGTTTTATATGTTCCGAATTTGAATTGTACATTGATTTCGGTCTCGCGACTACTCAAACAAACCGGCTGCATTGCCATCTTTACTGATACACTGTGTGTTTTGCAGGACCGTTTTACGAGGAACCTGATTGGAGCCGGTGAAGAGAGAGACGGGGTTTACTACTTCAAGGGTGTCACAGTTGCACGAGTCAATTCAACAAGCAAGGCCGATTTATCTCCTACTGTTCTTTGGCATCGACGACTTGGACATCCTTCTTACAAAGTGCTTTCTACATTACCGTTTTTTGATAATTTAAGAGTTGATTTTGGCAATACCCACGCTTGTGATATTTTTTTTCGTGCAAAACAAACACGATTGTTTTTCCAGAGAGTTCTAATAAAGCTTTACAACCTTTTGATTTAATACACTGCGATGTATGGGGTCCATATCGCACATTGTCAAGTTGTGGCGCTGCATATTTCTTAACCATAGTTGACGATCATTCAAGAGCTGTTTGGACATATCTTATGATGGAAAAATCAGAAGTTCAGTGTCTACTTAAGAATTTTTTTGCCATGAGTGCAAAACAGTTTGGTAGACCAGTCAAAGCAGTTCGATCAGACAATGGTACCGAATTCATGGCTCTCTCCTCCTATTTTCGTCAGCACGGCATCATACACCAGACTTCCTGCGTTGATACACCGCAACAGAATGGTCGTGTTGAGCGTAAACACCGACATATACTAAACATTGCACGTGCCCTCCTCTTTCAAGCCAAGCTTCCGGTCAAGTTTTGGGGTGAAAGCATATTAACAGCAGTCCATCTCATTAACCGCACACCGACCTCTCTACTTGATGGACAAACTCCATATGCTCTGCTTCACGGCTCGGCTCCTTCTGACGAGTCCTTGCGCACCTTTGGTTGTCTCTGCTACGCTCAGCGACGACCTCGCAACAAAGATAAATTCAGTGAAAGAAGTCGTAAATGTCTCTTTATTGGATATCCCTATGGAAAGAAAGCTTGGAAAGTATATAATATAGAAACGGAGGAAATCTTCTCATGTCGTGACGTCGTTTTTCTTGAGGACAAGTTCCCAGGGGTTGCAGACACCAACTACGTGACCCCTCCGTTGTTTTCTCAAGACCCTACGATCGATGATTGGCTTCTTCCACTAGTACCTACTTCTACTACTACCTCCGATACTACCTCTACTCCCTCTCCCTCACAAATTGTTACACCTCCCACTCCACCAACCACTTCTGATACTACTACATCCATCACCGTCCCTGCTACTACCTCTCCTAGCCCATCTTCTCTACCACCTGATACAAGTCCACCATCTTCTCCAACACTTCCGCATATTACACCAGATACTTCTTCTCCTACACCCACGGGCAGTTCTTCCCCTGGCTTACCCGAGTTACTTGGCCGTGGTCGACGAGTTTCTAAACCTTCTGTACTGCTAAAAGATTATGTTGTCAACTCTACTCAGCTCAAGACCCCCCTCTCTCTCGATGCACCAATCTCTGATTTCGGTCCTCCTAACTCGATCTCAGGTACAACACCATATCCTATATCAGCTTATCTTTCTCATGCCAATTTTTCTCCAGGTCATAAAGCATTCATCGCAGCCATTACATTAAATTCTGAACCAAAGAGATTTAAGGAAGCTATCGAAGATGATGATTGGAATAACTCCATGACGGATGAGTACACTGCGCTTGAATTAAATCATACATGGGATGTTACCAAACTCCCCCCTGGGAAAAAGGCTATTGGCAGTCGATGGGTTTACAAAAACAAATATCATGCAAATGGCAAAGTCTCCCGCAGGAAATCTCGATTAGTTGCACTTGGGAATCGTCAACGCGAGGGACTTGATTACACTGATACTTTTGCTCCCGTCGCTAAGCCATCTACTGTCCGTGTGTTACTCGAGATTGCAGCTGCAAAGAAGTGGGAACTCCATCAGATGGATGTACACAATGCCTTCTTGCATGGTGATCTCAAAGAAGAAGTCTATATGAAATTCTCACCTGGTTTTGAACACCCGGATCCTACTATGGTTTGTCGTCTACGCAAGTCAATTTATGGTCTTAAACAGTCCCCACGTTGCTGGTTTGCAAAATTAAGTACGACTCTCACAACTTACGGTTTTCACCAAAGCAAGGCCGACTACTCTCATTTCTCTTACATCAAGGGCACCGTCACACTTCACATTTTGGTCTATGTCGATGACTTTATCATCGTCGGAAACGATCTCTCCACCATTCACCGCTTCAAAAACTATCTCAGCAAATGTTTTCACATGAAGGATCTAGGCAAACTTAAATATTTCTTAGGTATTGAAGTGGCGCGCAATACTGACGGCATTTTCATCTCTCAACGAAAATATGCTCTTGATATTATTACTGAGACATGGTTACTTGGGGCTAAGCCGGCTTCTACTCCAATCGAGTTGAACCATAAGCTCGCATTCACAGAAGGAAAACTATTTGACAAACCTGAGGCTTATCGTTGGTTAGTTGGTCGCCTTATCTATCTTACTTTTACTCGTCCTGAACTATGTTATGCTGTACACATCCTCTCGCAGTTTATGAAAGCTCCACTCCAAATACATTGGGACGCTGCGTTGCGTACGGTACGTTATCTTAAAGGAAGCCCCGGTCAAGGCATTCTTCTTCGTGCTGATTCCGATCTACGCATTACTGCTTATTGTGACTCCGATTGGAATGCTTGTCCTTTGACCAGAAGATCAGTCAGCGCCTACATTGTCTTACTTGGTTCTTCTCCGGTGTTATGGAAAACAAAGAAGCAAGACATAGTCTCTATGTCCTCTTCTGAAGCTGAGTATTGATCTATGTCCTACGACTTAAAGGAGTTAAAATGGCAGAAGAAACTTCTCTTTTCCTTTGGTATCGCACACGACCAGCCTATGCGCTTATTTTGTGATAGTAAATCCGCTATCTATATAGCAGCTAACCCAGTTTTCCATGAACGCACGAAGCACGTTGAATCGGATTGCCATGTTGTTCGTGATGCAGTCGAAGACAAACTCATTACAACTGATCATATTTCTACAAAGGAACAGCCCGCTGATATCCTCACCAAAGCACTACCTACTTCTACTCTCACTTGCTCTCCAAGTTGGGGATACATGATCTGTCACCGCCAACTTGAGGGGGTATAGAGGATTATGTTAAATATCAGGGATAATGTTAATCTTCCATATCGTAGTTATCCTTACATGGTTTTCCCCTAAGGATTAGGACTCTAGTCGATGTATATATATGCTACTTCTCTTGTTAATAAGACACGATTTACACATTATTTCAAATGCAAAGGTAAAAACTAAACGGTGTTCATTATGTGAAAGTAACGAACATGTCTAAGTTTTTCAAAGGCACAGAATCTTGGCAGGCTCCCTCTTTTCTTTCAAATGTAATCAATCGTGAGACATGTGGTTGCTTGCTGATTTTCGCTTCTGACTATGTTGTTGAATTTATTGCATTAACAAGATTTTCCGACATAGGTAATGTTTGTTTAATCATGTAAAAGAGTTGCCTTTCTCCTTGGTTCTTAGATATTGTATAATTTCCTTAGGATTGAGGTATTCTTACTGCATTGATACTTTGTAAAAGGCGACACGAACATAATAGTTTGGCTTATTTTAAAATGTTTATGATCATTATTAGGGATGTTATATAGGGTTACCCAGCCTATCCCGGTCCTATATAATTTAAGCTCGTCCTTAAATGAACCCTAACTCGTTTAGAACCCATCAAACTATATAAAAATGGTTGAAGCATTTTCAACCCTTTTAAGACTCTTTATCATTCTATGTGAATACATTTAATATAATCTCTTGGTGGAAAAACTTAATTTTTTGGTTTTGACGGGAAGCCTCGATGTTATTGTTTTGGAGGAAAACCTAAATTTACGGTTTTGCCGAGAATAATCAATTTTGTGGTTTTGGCGAAAACTTGATTTTAAGGTTTTTGCGAGAAACCTCGATTTTACAGTTTTGGCAGAAAACACGATTTTACGATTTTCGCAGGAAAACACAATTTTACAGTTTTGGCGGGAAAACTCAATTTTGTGGTTTTAGATGGAAAACTTAATTTTGTGGTTTTGGCGAGAAAACTCAATTTACAATTTTGGCGGGAAAACTAAATTTTACAATTTTAGCGAGAAAACTCAATTTTTGCGGTTTTGGTGGAAGACTTAAGTGTTACGGTTTTGGCGAAAAAACTCGATTTTAACGGAAAAATCAATTTTGCGGTTTTGCCTACACTCATTTTTACGATTTTTGCGGAAAAACTCGATTTTACGGTTTTGGCAGGAAAACTTGATTTTGCGTGAAAACTCAATTTTGTGAGTTTGACGGGAAAACTCGATTTTGCGATTTTTGTGGGAAAACTTAATTTTGTAGTTTAGCGGGATAACTCGATTTTGCTATTTTGGCGAAAAATG
Source organism: Moricandia moricandioides (assembly GCA_905132885.1). NCBI lineage: Eukaryota > Viridiplantae > Streptophyta > Magnoliopsida > Brassicales > Brassicaceae > Moricandia > Moricandia moricandioides. The sequence goes on along the minus strand of CAJHQQ010000928.1, from coordinate 38,832 downwards.
AGATTTTACGGTTTTGGCGGGAAATTTTAATTTTTCAAATTTGGTGGAAAACTCGTTTTGGTAGAAAACTCGATTTGGCAGAAAAAAATCGTTTTTGAAATTTTGACAAAAAGCTTTGTTTTCACGATTTTGGTGAAAAACTTATTTTTTTGCTGTTTTGGAATAAAAATTATTTTTTTAAATTTTAACCCTACACCAAAATAGTTTATAAAAAAAATCTACAATAAAATATTGTTTACTACCAAAACTAAAAACAAAAAAAAAGAATAATTATCTAATAGAGTCCAACCCTATCAAAACCCTTTATTTCTTTAACTCATCCCTAAACTAGCCATATATACTTTATGAATAATGTATTAGGGTTAGGACTCTTAAATTACTTAGATGGACTGTGTCAACCCTAAAAGAACCTTATATAACATCCAATCATTATCATTACTGTCTTTGAGATATATGTTTTTGTTTTGATATTTTCAGCCAATGATCCAACTGACAACTTTTATATATGATTCATTTGAAGAATGAGAGTTTTTCCTTCTCATTTCATGGCTGAGAGCCTGAGAGTAAATACACAGGAACAAAGACAGAGATAACATTAACTTCATAGCTAATACTCTAGAAATTAATATTTTCCTTTGATTCACAAAATATCATAGCTAATACTCTAGAAAATCTGTAGGAACAGTAACTTCCAAATATTGAGAGGCACAAAAAAATACGCAGGAACAAAGACAGATATAACATTGGGTGGCAGAGGTGAGAAGCTGCAGAGAAGACAAATACCGAGAGACACCATTGGGTGGCCGAGTTATCTTGAGAGGAAAAGAAGATAGGCTCAAAAGATACAAGTGAATGATCAACAAAATCTGGAGGAATAGAAACAAATAGATACTGACTAGGGAGATTATCTTGTGTCTTGCAAAGAGAATGGTCTTAGTTGTGGTTTACTGATTTTAATCGCTTAAGGATCCTGAGTCGTGGAACTAGATGGTTCATGAAGACTATATTCTAGAGAATCTCAGCGTTGGTGGTCATTATACTCTACAGGAACGTGCATGTGAGAAAAGAAGTGGTTCAAATCAGAGTCAAAACCAAAACTTAGGATTGAAAGAAAAGAGGGTAATGGAATTTAAGAGGAAACAAAATAACAAGACACCTCAAATAGAACACTTAAATGATTGCTTTGGACGCAATAAAGTGATGTGTATTGAAAATTAAGTTGCTTAGATCTATTTTACTATAGATATGGGCATTTAAAAAATTTCAGGTGATCAAACTTCTCTCATTTCAACTATCTCAGTTGGTGGAAAATGAGTTTAAATACATCATATTTAAATGCACATGATATCTTAACTTTCATAGTGGTACACTGTTTGAACCGAGTTTTCATAGAGAGGATAAAACTCGTCGGTGGGTTGATTACAAAGTCTGTTTCTTTTATTGATGATTTAAATGAAAAAAAAGATACAAAAGTAAGAGGTATGCCTCCAAGATTCTCTACCCCCTTAACCCTAGTTCTTGCTCTTCTTTTATACCACTCTGTGGGTACCCTAGGTCAACTTTATCTTAATGGGCCGTTTTGCTTGTCGGGCCGAATAGCATGTCTACGAAATGCTCTCCCGAGCCGAGTTTCCTCAGGTGGCTTCAATGAATCGGCTGTTACTCGCCCTCGGCCGGCTAAAAGCAGTCCACAGCCCAGCCGCGAGCCGTCCTTAACGAGCGAGCGATGATGGACCAGGCCGACTATTTTGCGGGCCTAAAGTGGAGGTAATCCTCCTCCTACATACACGAAAAAATGCTTCCAACTTAGATTTTTATACATTTCTCCCTTTATTACAATCATTTATTCATGTTTTAAGTATTGTTTGGAAATCTAGAAGTTAAAAGTGTATAAAACAATGTTTTCTATCTTGGAATTTAATAATCTTAAAAACAAAACAAAGTTTAAATCAATTATAATGCTAATAATCGTTGTATAAAATGCCTAAATTATCTAAGATTAAGAGTACATAGATTATAATTAAAGTTTAATTAACTTATAATTATTCTCATCACATATGATTCCAATAATAAAACTATAACAAATAATGAGCTCTTCTTTTTAATTATATTTTATTATACAAAACATTAAAAAATCAAATAGTAAAGTTACAACCAATTGTGACTTTTTTCATTCTAAATTTGTCAGACAAAAAACATTAGTAAATAAAAAAAATTAAATCTACCAATTTATGTTTTCGTAATTGTTACGAATATATATATAACAGATATATAAATATAAATATAAATATAAAAATCTCAATTTAATTAAATTTTTTTTTAAAACCCCGGGCAGATGACTTAATTAAATATAAGAAAAACTAAATTTGTAAAAATCTAAATACAACATACATATATTCAAATATATTTATTTTATAACTTCTCTCTTTCTCAGAAAATGATGAAAGTTGACAGTTACATTGCATGCCTGCAATATCTAACATTCCCTAAATTCTAAACAGCCTTTCATAAATTAGAAAAAAAAATGAAATAATGCTTTTTGTTTCCTCTTTCTTTCGTTTTGGGCAGAGATGTATGAGTCGATCAATTCAAACCATTTGTAAATTTCTTTCTTAAGTGAGTGATTGTGCTAAATGTACATTCTTCTTTTAACAAGTTAAGTTTTATAAATTTAGTTGCTAATGAGAATATATTTTCATTACTCTTTTTGTTTCAATATCAAATTCATTCCTCCTGTATTTTACACGTGTATGTCTGCAATTTGAAATTAAGTAATGTTTGTTTACTTCTCAGTCTCATAAGCTGTCAAATGTGTTTCTAATATCTTATATTAAAAACTCACCATGTATATACTTTTCTCCATATTTGAAATTATTACTATATATTATTCCAAAGGTGATAGAGATGACACGAGAAAATTATGAACAAAGCTCCATACAATAATAAACTTATAACTACAATTCGAGATGATATAGGAAAAAAAAATTATTCATATAGGATAAAAAAAAAGTTAAGGATTAATGAAAACCAAATAAATTATAGAGAAAATTTATTGTATATATATACAAAAATGAAACAAAAATATATACATTATGAGAGTTAGTGTCACATCTTTAACAAAGTCAAAACTTGCAAACAATGACATATCATGACTAGAGGCTCCACTATCTATTATCTAGGTATCATGAGGAATTAAAGTAGATGAGGAAGAAAGGAAATAATTGTGGTATGTAAGATTGTTGTTATGAGAACGTAAATTGATGAAAGGCAATGAGGCAGTACCTGCATATGCATTGCAAGCCATAACCCCATGTTTAAAAATAGATGGCAATGAATGAAAAGTTGAAAACCCTGAAAGTTGAACATAAGAACTAAGATGATATATAAATTGTTGAACTTATTCAGTCGAGAGATAACTAAGGTTCATACTACAGTTTCGAGGAGTTGGAATATAAGCTACATATGGTTTTGAAGCAACTTCGCAATATCATTTTCTTTGTGGTATGAATTTTACGGTATTTCCATTGAGGAGAAACTGCAACAATAAACTCATATACATATGTTCATTTTTTCTAGTAGAGGAATTAGAAGACCCCTTATATCCTTCATAAATAGGGGATATCCATGTAATTTTAGCACCTATTGACCACATGTCCTGCCATTCAACAATGAGTACAAACATGTCTTAGACAAGGTTTGTAATTGTTGTAAGTCGTAAAATGTTCATACTCAGACTCAGATGCTTGATCAGATGTTTGGAAACTACTTGTTCCCTATTTTTAATTGGCTTCAACACTCTTTGCCATTCATCTTCACACCGTGTTAAAAACTTCTTCAATAATCGGCAATGGCATAAGCATAAGAACTCGTCTCTTAGTTGATTCACATGCTTCATTTATCCCCATCACATTCACACTTTCCACAAGTATCAACCGATATTTCTACAAAGTTAGTATGTCTCCCAAAATGTGACTAACTCGGTATAATACATGCTAACATCACGAGCTCCTAACCATACAAAACTTTTGCTCAATCTCAATGATTCTAGCTAGATCATCATGCTTACACTATTTATCAAACTATTCCAAATTCCATTAGCAGTTGAGATGTAAAAAAGACTTGGACTAATTATCATTAAAACATAGTTTAGTAATCACATAACTACCAAATCTTTAATTCGTGACCAAGAAACATCATTAGCATGATCATCAGGAATAGGTATGGGACAGATCATATATCCAGGGTATTTTAGGATATCCGAATTTTTCGGATTTGTAAAATTGCTTGACACAACTCCTTGCCTATGATTCGAATCTTATTCGGATTCGGGCTTCCAGATATCCGGACTAAAATTTAAATAACCGCGGATATCCGGGTCCGTTTTTCTATAACAATAAAAATTAGATTAAAAACTAACTAATTAACCTTTTTTAATCTATTTAAAATTATTTTTTAAAAAATAATAGAAAATCATTGAAATTTAATAAAATTAAAATTAAAATTTTAGTTATTTTATATAAAATTATATATAATATACATATATAAAGATAACTATATTTTAAATATTTTAAAAATATATAATTGGCATGGATCCAAATATCTACACCTTAAATTTTACTATTTGGATTCACCGAATTTGTAAAATCACTATTCAGATCCGGACTCCCTAATACCCGTTTTTTGGAGCGGATCCCGAAATGGATAATGAATATCATATATTAAGTCTCATGCCTAATCAAGAGGTTTAGGAATCATACTATTCACAAAACCGATTTTGTTTCGTACGCTAAGTGCAAGACGAACCGACCTCTTCCACAAGTGAAAATCTGCACCACTGCTTAGGTGATGAGAGACTATAACTAATCATGAATGATCGCTGATTTGAAGAAAGTATGGATTCTCCTAAAGATCTGTAAATTTGACGATTGAGGTCTTGATGAGCTTGATTTGAGGTTCAGACACTTCATTAAGATGATAGATTCATCATCTTGATGAACTAGAGAAGACAACGATAGAGATTACAGATGAAAACGACAAGAATATGCAATCAATTTGTAAGGATAATGAAATCGCAAATCAACACTGATTATATGATGAAGAAGACGAATCACAAACTTCAATCTGCAAGGAAGAAGATGATTAGAATATCTCGTTATTATGATACAAATCATGTTTATTTGTTGATGGAGGTAATCCAATGGTTTCTCGGGGTTTGGCAGATCAATTTGGATTAAGTCAAGGATCTCTTCCGGTGAGATATTTAGGATTGCCTTTATCGCCGAGAAAATTGAGCCCGCAAGACTATCAGCCTCTTATTGATAAGGTAAAAGGACGTATCTCCTCTTGGACAGTAAAGTGATTATCTTTTGCAGGAAGGGTAGAGTTGATTAAATCTGTGTTGTATAGTATGTTCAACTTCTGGGCCTCAGTCTTTCCTTTGCCTAAGATGTGCATTGATGCTATTGAGAAGTTGTGTAATGCATTTCTGTGGAGCGGCAATGCAAGTTCAGCTCGGTCAGCTAAGGTGTCTTGGGCTTCGGTTTGTACGTCTAAGAAAGCTGGTGGTCTAGGTCTCCGTAGGCTTGTTGATTCTAATCAAGTTTTTGGGCTGAAGTTAATTTGGTTGCTTTTTGCTGCAACGGGATCTCTTTGGGTGGCTTGGGTTCATAAGCATTTGATCGGCACGCATCTGTTTTGGACCTTTAATTTCCGGTATTCGGGATCCTGGATTTGGAGGAGATTGATGAAGCTTCGTGACATTGCTAGACCTTTTTTGGTGTGCAATGTTAATTCGGGTACAAGAGCATTATTTTGGCATGATGATTGGACAAATCTTGGTCCACTCATTGATCTTTGCGGGTCTAATGGGCCACGTGTCACAGGCATCTCATCTATGGCAACGGTTTCTCAAGTTTCTACAGATTCTGGTTGGAGCATTTCTCGTGGGAGGCACCCTATCTTGGTCCTTCTTCGGTCTTGTCTTGAGATTCAACCTTATGTTTTACAGCCTCATCTGCCAGATTGCTATTTATGGCGAAATTCTTCTTCTTCTCCTCCGGGAATATTTTCATCGTCAAAAACATGGGCCTCTCTCCAACAACAACTTGATTTAGTTCCTTGGCACAAGGGAATTTGGTTCAAGGCAAAAATTCCAAAGCATGCATTCCTCACGTGGGTAATTATTAGAGATCGGCTACCCACGAGGGATAGGCTTATCTCTTGGGAAATGAATGTACCAACCTCATGTTTATTATGCAATTCGGCTGATGAAACAAGAGACCATTTGTTCTGGTCTTGCTCTTATTCTACTGAGGTTTTGAGTGCCTTCTTCAACAGGATAAATCTTCACCCTCCTCAATTATTTGAGCCTGTTGTTTCTTGGGTTCTTAACTGTTCTTCAAATGGTCAGATTAAAACTATTTGTCAGCTTCTACTCCAAGCTGTTTGCTATTACTTATGGAAGGAGAGGAACACCGGGTATCATAGGTCGGCTAGCAAGCCTTCTCATCTTATCATTAGGGAAATTCAACTCATCCTTCGTGCAAAACTTTATGGCATGGATCGGATTGCTTCTGCTAGGAGGTCAGGCCAGACTCGGACATCAGTCACTTATATTCATCTCTGGTTCAGATGGTTTCAGCCTTAGCTCATATTTCTCCTATCACTCTATATCCTTATCTTTTTATGATATCAATGCTCGCTTCACATGTTTCCTTTTTGGTGAATGTTTTCTCTTCGTGCATTATTGCATTTGTAACATTGTCCCTATTAGGGAGGTAAAAGAAAATGAATAAATGGTATTTAAAAAAAAAAAAAAAAATGAGCTGCGAGAGAGAGGGGGTGAAATGTATGATATGAAACTTTGATTAGTTAATCAAAGTAACTGTACAATACTATATATAGTCAGTGTGTTGATGACTAACAACATACGGTTAGTGACTAATAACTAACTAATCAGCTTACTAGTTTCCACTTTCTTTTTTAATTGTCATGTTAGCAGACAAATCATTGGATTATAATCTTAAGTTTACAATCATATTTCACCCGTTTTTTTTACTTGACATTTTGGACTTGTGTATACAAACTAAAAAAAAATATTTTGTAATTTTGTAAACAAAAACATCAATAACTATACATCTAACTTTATTTCAACTAATTGGAAAATAATAATATAAAAATCATATAATATATAAAATCAATAAATTTTGATCATTTCAACTAATTGGAAAATAATAATATAAAAATCATATAACATATAAAATCAATAAATTTTGATCTAAAATTCAAAAATTTCATCTAATATGATAGAAACAAAAAAATCTTTAAAGTATCATATATTAAAAATTGAAGGAGCATATAGTAAATTTAGGAGAAAGCATAAACATTTATTATCATAACCTTTGTTTTAGAAACCATGATTGTAGAACTAACAAATATTTTTAATGATGCATGACTAAAATAAAAATGTTTATCAAAATTATATCATATTTACAACTACAAGTATGATAACTATTATGATTTGAGGACAAATCCTAATATAAACAATTATAAATGAATAGTGAATATTCTTTAGAATTTATAACAATAAATAAAGTAGATACTTATTGTATAAATTCATTTGTTGATAATGAATGATTTTTTTTTGAAAGAGAACTTTTCAAGAATAGTGAAAGATCACGATTCTTGACGTACCAGTAGTAGGTAGGACTTGTGGACACCTTTTGATTAAATGACGACTGACTAGTACACGTTGGTTGTTGTTATTTTTTCTTTCTTTTCTTTCCTTTAGTACATAAATGATTAAAAGAGACTAGTTTATAAATGAGTAAATTTCAATTCTACCATAAATTTATCTTTAATAAATTACAATTTTTAAAATATCTTGAAATTATGATGAAAATAGATTAAATTATTTTTTAAAAAAAATATTTAAAAATTTAGCCCTACCCATTTAACATTAAATCCAAAACAATATTCATTAAAGTGTAAATCCAAATGTTAATATATTTTTGATTGAAGGTATTTTTGCAAAATAGTACTTAACTTGTGGTATTCTTAATAATTTCTTTTTATAAATTTGAAAGGTTAATAAATTTTGTTTCGGACATATAGTATATTATTTGTTGTGTGTTGTCGGAAGGATAAAATTGTTGTTTCTATAATACTATAAATTTTTATCAATTACAAGACCTGTTTATAATTGCACAATTTATGATCTTTTTTTTTGTCACAAGCAGTTTATGACCACTTTTCTAATTTTCGGACAATCACTGTTATTTTATGTTAATATGAGTGAAACCGCGATTTTATTTGTTGAAAATATCACCATACAAAAATTTGTTGAAAATGTAGCAAAGTAAGAAAACTAAAAGATCTAAGTTGTCTTGGTTTAGTGGTAAAGGGATTTTGTCAGGAGCTTCCGTTATGGGTTCAATTTCCCTTGGCCACTTATGGATGTTTTAAGTGGTAAAAAAACTTAAATTTTTATGGATGTCGTGGTGATTAGTCTTTTAACCTAGAAAGTCTATGAGTCACCACGGTTAAATAAAAGAGTGAAACCCTTTTGATGTTGTGGACTCGTGGCTGATAAAAGTTTAATGATTCTAGAGATTTGAAGTTCAAACTCCTTAAAAAATCTCCGAAAATCACGTTATTGACTGCGGTGCATGTAAAAACAATAAGTCGTGGTTTCATATGTTCCATATAAAAGTCGTCAATATAAACAAAAAGTGTATCGTGATTTCATTACCTATGTACTTATAATTTATCAACAGAAACAAACAGCTTGTCGTGGTTTCATATGTACGTACAAATTCATCAATAAAAAAAGTTATTCCTACATTTTATGACCCATATAAAATAAATTTTAGATCCGCCATTGTGGTAACTCTGTTAATCGCATGCCAAAATAATAAGAGATTTGTATAATTTACATTCAAAAAATCAAATATTCCAATAATTTATATAAAGTTGTGACTGTTTTTTTTAAAGAATTTATAAACGAATTATGATACAATCCATTTAGGTCCATGGAACAAAACAAAAAAGTAGGTTTGAGTTAGGCTTGTGGATGAGAGAGTCTCGGAAACGTTATTTTACCACTATTGCCATATAAGTTTTATACACAAATATATGCATATATAGTTTATTTACTATTTATTAAAGATGATTACATTTTCCTTATTTGAGAAATTTGATTATTATTTTATTATTTCAGTGAACTATGTCAAATTTTACTAATTTTGAATTTGAAATTTTTGATATCACTGGAGACAACTATTTTGCTTGGGTATTAGATGCCGAGTTTTTCCTTAGTGCAAAGGGACTTGAAGCTACAAACCTAGAAGAAAAATGAAGCTCAGAGCCAAGATAAAGCAAAGGCTATGATATTCCTTCGTCATCACCTCCATGGAGGTCTCATGAATGAGTATTTGACTGTGAAAGATCCACAAATTTTGTGGAACAATTTGGAGGAAAGGCACGACCACCAAAAAATTGTGATCTTACCTAAAGCTCGTTATGAGTGGACACCTGAGATGAAAAGACTTCAAGTCTATAAGTGATTACAACTCAGCCTTGTTCAAAATTACCTTCAAGTTAGAGTTATGTGAAGAGAAGATCACGGAAGATGATAAGTTAGAGAAGAAATTCTCTACTTTTCATGCAAATAATGTTGTCTTACAAACACAATACCGTGAAGGGATTCCAAAAGTATTCTCAACTTATATCTTGTGACTGAGCAAAAAAATGAGCTTTTGATGAAAAATAATGGACTACATCGAACTGGTTTTGCTCATTCCTTGAAACGAATGTGTCTGAACAGAACAACATTGGTTGCGGAAATGGCTATACTCGTGGTCGCGGTCGTGGTCATGGAAATGGTCGTGGATATATACGTGGACATGGATATGGTCAACTTTTAGGCCAAGGAGTTTCTTTTAAGAACTCTAACTCTCACCAAAAGTGGGAAAATAAAGATGGTAACAAACAAGCAACTGAATGTTATCGATGTGGAAGTAAAGACAATTGGGCTCGTACGTGCCGTACACCAAAGCATCTTGTTGATCTTTATCAAAAATCAGTAAAACTAAAAGGAAAGAATGTCGAAACAAATATGGTGTACGAAGGTGGAGGGGATGACTTTGATTTTGGTGATGCCACTCACCTTGACCTTTTCGATTTTCTCATCGACGAAGAGAAAAAGTGATTGAGAAATAACTATTTAAGAGATGTTTTATTTTTATTTATTTATTAGCGTTTAGCTATTGTCTTTTGTTTTTTTTATTTACTATGGTGTTGTTTTTTTTGCATTAATGAATTTAATCTATTTTATTATTTATATGAGATTATAATTTATTTTATTTATTTATTTGAAGAGAAATGGATGGTGGAGACTTATGTATGGCAGACAGTGCAACTAGTCACAGAATTCTGAAGAATAAGAAATATTTTTCTCATTGAATAAATAGAGAAGCAAGTGTGAGCACTATAACAGGTAGTGCAAAGATAATTGAAGGCTCTAGAAGAGAAAAAATAATACTTCCTATGGGAACACAACTTGAAATTTTTGATGCATTTTATTCCCCTAAGCCTCAAAAAAAATTATTGAGTCTTTAAAATATTCGCAGAATTGAATATCATATTGAGACTATGAATGAATGAAATATTGAGTTTCTTCATATTACAAGTATTATTCATGGTTCTAAGAAAGTAGTAGAAAGACTACCAACATTCTCTACTGGATTGTACTACACTAAATTAGTACAATTGAGGCAAATGCCATAGTAAACCAGAACTTTACTGAAAATATTACTTTTTAGCATGACCGGTTAGGCCATCCCGGTTCAACAATGATGCGGAAGATAATCACAAATTCATGTGGGCATCCATTGAATAACCAAAAGATTATTAATGATTATTCATGTGTTGCTTGTTCACAAGGCAAATTGATCATAAGGCCTTCACAAGCCACGATAATTCATGAATCAATCAATTTTCTGGAATGTATTCAAGGAGACATTTCTGAGCCGATTCACCCATCATGTGAAAATTTTAGACATTTTATGGTTCTAATTGACGCATCAAAAATATGATCACATGTTTCTTTGTTATTAACTCGTAACTTGGCATTTGCAAGACTGCTTGCTCAACTGATCAAATTACGAGCATATTTTCCCCTAAAGGAAATTCACATAGATAACGCTGGTGAATTCATGTCTCAGGTTTTTAATGATTATTGCATGTCTATTAGAGTAAGTTTGAACATCATGTAACACATGTTCACACACAAAATGGTTTAGTTGAATCGTTAATTAAACGTCTTCAGTTGATTGCTAGACCATTGCTTATGAAATCAAAACTTCCAATCTCTGCATGGGGGCATGCTATATTACATGCAACATCATTTATTCTTATAAGGGCAACAAGTAATCATCAATTCTCCCCATAAAAATTGATTATGGGTTAAGAGCCAAATATTTCTCATTTTAAGATTTTTGGATGTGCAGTAAATGTTCCTATCGTTCCACCACAGCGATCTAAACTGGGACCTCAAAGGAGGCTAGGAATATATGTTGGATATGATTCTCCATCCGTTATTAATTATTTAGATCCATCCACTTGGGATTTATATAAGGCTCGGTTTGCAGACTGTCATTTTAATGAGTATGTTTTTTCATCATTAGGGGAAGAGAATAAACAGTTAGGAAAAGATATTAAATAGAATAAACTATCATTATCTTATCTTAATGCTCGAACTAAAGAATGTGACTGAGAAGTCCAAAAGATAATTCATTTACAAAGCTTAGCAAACTAGTTGCCAGATGCATTTACTGACCTAAAAAGAGTGACCATGTCAATATCCTAGCTATAAATACTCTAGTTAGAATAAATGTCCAAGAAGAACAAAATCAACCTGCTAATGAGTCTAAGACATGACTGAAGCGTGGTAGACCTGTCGGTTCTAAAGATAAAAATCTTCTAAAAATAAAAGGAGCAGAAATTGGCAATAATGAAACTAAGGTAATAACTACAAATGAAAAATCTTCAGAAGAGAACATGACATAAGGAGAAGTTCAGGTACCTGATAATGTAGAGATCTCAACTAACTATGTCATGTCTGGAATTAAATGGAACCGAAAGCAAATCGACGTCGATGATATTTTTGTATACAATGTAGCAGTTAATATTATGGATGAGGATCAAGAACCAAAATCTATTGAAGAGTGTACACGAAGAAGTGATTCGCCAAAATGGAAGGAAGCAATAGATGTTGAATTAAAATCTCTTCAAAGAGAGCAGTGTTTGGACATGTAGTCCATACACCTAAAGGTGTAAAACCAGTAGGATATAAATGGGTTTTTGTGCGAAAGAGAAATTTAAATAGTGAGATTGTGAGATACAAAGCATGTTTAGTTGCACAAGGCATTTCATAAATACCTGAAATTGATTATGAAGAGACATACTCTCCTGTGGTGGATGCTACTACATTCAGGTTCCTTATCAGTCTGGCGATAAAGGAAAGACTTGATTTATGCTTAATGGATGTAGTCACATCTTACTTATATGGCCCACTGGATACTGATATTTACATGAATGTCCCCGAATGATTTAAATTGCCAGAAGCGGCAAATTCTAGTTCTCGAGAAAGTTGTAGCATAAAGTTAAAACGATCTCTTTATGGACTGAAACAATCATGATGTATGTGGTATAATCGCTTAAGTAAGTACTTGTTGAAAGAAGGCTATAAAAACGATTCTATCAGTCCATGCATCTTTATAAAGAAATTTGAGAAAGGATATGTTATAATTGCAGTGTATGTTGATGATTTAAACATTATTGGAACTCCTGAAGAAATTTCAATTACAATGGAATACTTGAAGAAAGAATTTGAGATGAAAGATCTTGTGAAAACAAAGTTTTGTTTGGGACTACAAATTGAGCATCTCAAGAATGGAATCTTAGTGCATCAAGAAACTTACACAAAAAGGTGGCTAAACGATTGTCTATGGATCAAGCCTATCCTTTGAGTAGTCTTATGGTTGTAAGATCACTCGATGTGAATAAAGATCCCTTACAACCTAAAGAGAAGAATGACGAAATTGTTAGTTTTGAAGTACTATACTTAAGTGCAATAGGGGCATTAATGTATATTGCCAGTCATACAAGACCGGATATATCATTTGCAGTGAATTTATTGGTAAAGTTTAGTTCATGCCCAACTTGTAGGCATTGGAATTGGATAAAACATATACTTCGTTACCTCCAAGGTACGAAATACATGGGTATATTCTTTCCTAACCCATCCACGGAAGATTTGATTGGTTATGCAGATGTTGGGTATATGTCTGATCCCTACAATGCTAGATCACAAACATGATATGTGTTTACTTGTGGTGGAAATGCTATCTCTTGCCGTTTGATGAAGCAAACTATTTCAGCTACTTCTTCTAACCACGCAGAGATTTTAGCCATTCATGAAGCTAGTTGGGAGTGTGTATGGTTAAGATCCATAATTCGACATGTACGAAAAGATTATGGTCTATCTACAGGAAAAGAACCTCTAACAATCATGCATGAGGACAATTTTGTATGTATCACACAACTCAAAGATAGATACATCAAGGTAGACAGAACAAAGCATATTCTACTAAAGTTCTTTTTCACACATGATCTACAGAAGTATGGTGATGTTTGTGTCGTTCAAGTTCGCTCAAGTGATAATTTGACTGATTTATTCACCAAGGTGCTACCTACTGCTACTTTCAAGAAGTTTGTTTATCTTATCGGATTATGTCGTCTCAAAGATCTTGACGTATGTACACATTAAGGGAAGTAACTGCGCTGCACTCTTTTTCCTTTAACCATAGTTTTTCCTATTGGGTTTTCTTGGTAAGGTTTTTAACGAGTCAGCATCTACGCACATAATAGAGATCAATGAGAAGTGTTAAGAATATATTGTAATGTCGATTATAGAAAGTCTTGATCACCAAGATTTACTTATACTTCTTCTCCAAGCTAAAGTCCAGGGGCGGACCCACCACTGTGGAGGGTGTGGCACGAGCCCCATGCTCTTTTTTTTCTTTTCCTTTTTTAGTAACCAAAAGAAAAAAAATATATCTTAAATAAGTAAAAATAACAAATGTGTCACACCTCGCCACACCCTGTAAAATTAAAAACACTAACAAAAAAAGAAAGAAAACTTTTACAGGCCCAATTAGTAATGCATTAAAGTTATATAGCCCAAGTTTAACATAATTCTTCGATTCTTTATATAACCTAAACCCTAACTAATTACTAACATGACTTTAGGAAACATCTACAAATTTTTTTTTTCACAACCGGCGAATCCGTTCCATAAGAGCTCGTTTTTCATATTTTTCTAAGTAATCATATATATATCATCTATAACAGTTTATTATACATATTTGATTTTTAAGTTAATTATTTTAATTATTCGCATATCCTTTTGAAACTAACAGATTTTTATTAGGTACCATGGAAAAATATTTTAAAAAATAACGTGTATCAACACCAAACAGTAATTTGGAGAGTTTGACTTCAAATCCTTTAGTGGCGCCATCAACAACTAATGTGGATGATGTACCTTCGACATTAAAAGCCAATTTTGAGGATTTACCTTCAACATCAAAAACCAATTTGGAAGATTTACCTTCAGATCCTACTGATAGAAAAAGAATATCAGAATATCATCATAACGAAAGAGATGAGGTAAGGCGTAAATATCTTACTAAAGGTCCTTGTCAATCTCGTGGTCATGATTTTCCTAGGACACTATCAGGGAATAAACTAAGAAGATTTAATCCAGCTTGGTTTAATCTCTATGGTAGCTGGTTGGAATATAGTATAAAAACAGACAAAGCTTTTTGTTTGGTTTGCTACTTGTTTAGAGATTATACTGAAAATAAAGGAGGAAGTGATGAATTTGTGACAAAAGGCTTTGATACTTGGAAAAATCCAAAGAGGTTAGGAGACCATGTGGGACTAGTGAATAGTTTTCACAACAATGCGTTGAAGATGGCCGATAATCTAATGAATCAAGATCAGTCAATCATTCATGCTTTTTATAAGCAGAATGAAGCAGCCAAAAATGAATACAAGATCAGATTGAATGCTTCAATTGATGCTTGTAGATATTTATTACGACAAGGATTACCTTTTAGAGGGCATGATGAGTCGGTGGAATCAGCAAATAGGGGAAACTTTGTCGAGCTTGTGAAATATATTGCAGACCAGAATGAGCTTGTAAGCAAGGTTGTGTTGGAGAATGCTCCTAAGAACAATCAAATGGTGTCTCATAAAATTCAGAAAGAACTAGCACATTGCTTTGCAGAGGAAGTTATTCACTCTATTATTCAAGAACTTGATCATGATTTATTTTGCTTGATGGTGGATGAGTCTGCAGATGTTTCTACTAAAGAGCAAGTGGCAGTGGTTTTTCGTTTTGTTGATAAAAAGGAGGTAGTCAAAGAAAGATTTGTTGTTCTTATTCATGTTCAAGAAACTTCGTCTGCAACTTTAAAAAGTGCTATTGATTCACTGTTTTCAAAACATGGATTAAGCATTAAAAAATTAAGAGGACAGGGTTATGATAGAGCTAGTAATATGAAGGGTGAATTCAATGGGTTGAGATCTCTAATTTTAAGAGAAAATAGTTCTGCATATTATGTTCACTGCTTTACTCATCAGCTTCAGTTGGTTGTCGTGGCAGTAGCTAAAAAACATTTTAATGTTAGTGATTTCTTTGATAAGATTTCTATCTTGTTAAATGTGGTTGGAGCTTCTTGTAAGAGAAAATATATGTTTCGAGAAGACCAACGTAAGATAATCGAAGAAGGAGTTAGTACGGGTGAAATTAAGACATGAAAAGGATTAAACCATGAGTATTCAATTCAAAGACCTGGGACTACTCGTTGGGGTTCTCACTACAAAACCTTATTGAGATTGGCTGATTTATTCGCTTCCATTATTAAGGTGCTTGAGTATGTCGAAAGTGAAGGGTCAGATGGAATCAAAAAATGTCAAGCTAATGGTCTTCTCAAATACTTTCACACGTTTGATTTTGTGTTTTACTTACAGTTGATGATACTTCTTCTTGGTCTCACAAATAATCTATCAATGGCTTTACAAAATAAAGATCAAGACATTTTAAATGCAATGTCTATAGTGAAATCTACTAAGCAGCAATTGTGCAAGCTCAGAGATAATGGATGGGATTCAGTCATTGGAAAGGTGAACTCTTTTTGCGAAAAAAAATAGCACAAAGTTACTTATTATGGAAGAAGAATTTGATGATCCAAAGAAGCCAAGAAAGAGAAGCAACATAACAAACTTGCATTATTATCAAGTTGAATGTTTTTACACTGTATTGGATATGCAAATTCAAGAGTTTAATGATCGTTTTGACGAGATAAACACTGAGCTGCTTGGTTGCACTGCATCTTTGAGCCCCATTGATTCATTCTGCCACTTTGATCAATCAAAACTTATAAGATTATCAGAGTTTTATCCTGAAGATTTTAGCTATGTGAAAGGTTATCTCTTGAGCATCAGCTTAGTATTTACATCGATAACATCTCTGAAGATCAAAGGTTTGCCAATTTAGAGGGTCTTGGGGATCTTGCACGTGTGATGGTAGAGACTAAAAAACATCTTTCACATCCTCTTGTTTATCGACTTTTGAAACTAGTTTTGACTTTGCTTGTTGCCACTGCTACTGTTGAGAGATCTTTCTCTGCAATGAAAATTGTGAAGACTACCTTACGCAACCGAATGGGTGATGAGTTTCTAAATGACTGTATGGTATGCTATACTGAAAAGGATCATTTCGACAAAGTGACAAATGAAATAGTGATCAAAAGATTTCAGGATATGGGAGATCGAAGAATGACTTTATGAAATTTTTACTTACTTTTTATTATATTAGAGTTTTATATTTTTAGTTGTTATAAACTATTTCAGTTTGATTTTGATTTTAATTTTAATTTTAATTAATTTATTTTGCATTTAATAAATATATTATAATATTTATTTTATTTATTGTAATGAAAATATTTCTGTGCCACAGTCTATTTAAATTTCTGGATCCGCCCCTGAGCTAAACCCTTATATTGTATCTCTATATAAAGAATTCATTATCCATGGAATAAAACACAAATTCGTTTTTTTTTTTTACTTACAACAAAATATATAATTTCGGAAATATTTTTAATATTCTTGGGCCAGTATGTGGTTGGGAGTTTTAAAGCGAACCCCATGCCAATGTGTTAGGTCTCTTAGTTTTCCTATATAATAGACCACTTGTCACATATCAAACATAGAAACCCAAAAACAAAGAATTCTAAAATCTCAGAAATTACACGAAAATGGGCTCAACGGTGGAGACAGAGTCAACTCCAGTGCAAGTCACCGACGACGAAACTGCCCTATTTGCCATACAGTTAGCCAGTGCCTCCGTCCTCCCTATGGCTTTAAAGTCGGCTATAGAGCTCGATCTTCTTGAGATCATGGCCAGGAACTCTTCTCCCATGTCTGCATCTGACATTGCTTCTCATCTTCCGACCAAAAACCCCGATGCTCCGGTCATGCTTGATCGCATCCTCCGTCTTCTCACGGCTTACTCCGTCCTCACTTGCTCCGTCCGTACACTTCCCGACGGAGTCCACCGGCTGTACGGGCTTGCTCCAGTTTGCAAGTATTTTACCAAGAACGAAGATGGTGTCTCGATAGCTGCTCTTTGTCTCCTGAACCATGACAAGGTCTTCATGGGAAGCTGGTAAGTATTTACGAAACCACACTCAATATTGTTAATATCTTATTGTGCTACACATCATATTAGCTATTACAACATAATATATATTTATATATATACGTATATATAAATCTGTTATGCTAAACTATATTGGGATTTTCACAAAAAAACTATATTGGGATTATGTACGTGTTAAAGATGACATTTTATAAGTTATACTTTTTGGTTGATGTACTTAAAATACAGAAGAGAGAGAACAACATAGTACAAAGACCTTGTCGAATATACCAAATTATACCGGCCCTATCATTTGTCGAATATACATGATGGAAACGAGACTAAGTCGACGGAAACATATATATCCCCGGAGATGAAACAACAAAGACAAATTACATAAGAAATATAACTTTAACGAGACTGGAAAACAAAATATTCCTTTTTATCAATGATTTTAGGAAAAAGAATATATAAATAAAAACAGATAAAAAGTATAAAATTCAAAGTACCGGGCAGGGGGTTATTAAGATGGTAATACCCACCGCCATGTTTGAATAGAAGCACATAAAGCATGCACTTCAGGACCATGGAAGATATATACAATTAGGGAGCCAATAATGTCACAAAATTTGGATATCTCTATTGGTAAGGATTCTAAAATGCGTATTTGATGTGCTGGGTTCAGCTCACTAAACTGCAATTTTTCTCGCGTTTTCTGATTTTTAAAGGTAAAGGACAGGCCAACATTTTTTTTTGGCTTATGGAACCGAATTTTCCAGGCACTATCAAACACTCCAACCCGGAAATATTTGAAAAACACGTTGAAAATTATAAGTAAAGATCTTTATAAAACTTCTCAAAAATTACCCAATTACAAATGAGTTAAAGACCAAAATAAACCAAAAAAAAAAATTTTGTCTCAAAAATAGCATCCAAAGAGAAATGACCAAAATAGACTTTATTAAAAGATGTAAATATATATTTATATCATTGGGTTAACTAATTTAAACTTAGGGTTTAGAGTTATGAGGTGAGCGTTTTGGAGTTGAGGTTTAAAAATTAAAAATATTAAAAAATATTAAAATTTTCAAAAAAAATAAAATGTCTATTTTGGTTATTTTTCTCTGAAAATCTATTTTTGTGACAAAAACTTCAAAAAATGCTATTTGAGAGATTAAATGCTATTTGAGAGATTTGCCCATTACAAATTATTGTTTCTCGATGGTCTTTATAGCCTCGCGCTCCGGTCCACACAATCAACTTTACCTGCATCCGCAAAAGGAGACATGAGTATACAAAATTTCTCAGTGAGGACACTCAAAACCGCCCACATGCAACTCAATAATCAAGCAATCAAATTTCATATTTCATTCTAACAACCTAGCAGTTCCAATCCATCAACCTAGCAATTCGTTTCCATCATTTCTTACTTAGCCAATTTTCTTTCCTATTACTTCTTCGTTTTCATGCATTTAAAAACTAATAACCTAACATCTGGTTCTATCATTCCTTTACTTTAGCATTTCCTAACATTCCGACCTGAAGGTCCATCAACCTACGGCCATAGCCAAACCTGCGGCCGTAGCCAAACCTGCGGCTGAAGCCAAACTTGTAGCCGAAGCTGATGTGCCCTGAATCAGCAACAGAAACAAATCAAGAAAGTTTGGCTTTTGGGCTTCAGTTTTAAACGAGATGGGCTTGACGATTTATGAAAATATGTTTATGAACATGCTTCAAAGAAAGAAAGGCCCAACAAGAAACGAGAAGGTATGGTCAAATAATATATCAATATGACGGCAATCCAGAGCCCGTCAACCATGCAAAAGGACGGGATCAGCCGAACAGTTTTGCGACCACAAATTCCCATTTTCGGTCAAAAGTCTTGGTTTTTGGTCTTTATTCTTTGGTCAAGTTTTAATATTTATGAGTTTTCAAGTTTTTAGATGTTGACTAAACCTTTTGTATTCTTTGCCTATTATATAAAGGTCATTTGATCAATGAAATAAAAAAGTTTTTAGTGATTATTTTTGGAACCTTGAGAGGGAATCTCACTTTCTCAATAGTGTGTAATATCCATTGATCTCATTTATTTCTTGGTGTGGTTAGCTCTAAGTTACAGATCTCTAGTTCTTGGTGTGGTTAGCTCCAAGCAACTCTTTTAATTCGTTTGACTTGTGCGTCATATCAAGCAACGATTGGAAACCCTTCTTTGTTGGACTTGTACGTCATATCAAGCAACACTGAAGCCAGACAGTATCATTTGACCATTCCGCATCCCATTGTGTCGTCATTCATTTCACTAGTTCTCCTTTTGGTGAGTTCATATCTCCTTAGACCGTTTGAGTTATCATGTCCGAATCTCGTATCAGAAGCCAAACCTTCGGCCAAAGCCAAACTTGCGGCCGAAGCCAAACCTGCGGCCGAAGCCAAACATGTGACCCGTCGGTCCATTACGGCCGTAGCCAACCTGCGGCCAAAGCCAACCTGCGACCCAAAGGTCCATAACGGCCGTAGCCAACCTGCGACCCGAAGGTCCATAACGGCCGAAGTCAACATACAAGGCCCGAAGCCAAAATATGATCATAACATCTTTACGGCCCGAAGCCAAAACATATTTTTTTCCTTAACTTAATCACGTTCTTATAATCCCGTACTTTCCTTAAATTACTTCATTTCTCAATCCGTTTCTATAACATTTTCAACCTAACATTTCAATTCTTGTCGGATCAAATTGAAGTATTTCACGTAAACATCTCAATTAAACATAACATCATTTCACGCAATCAATCATGCAAATATCCTATGAATGTATGAACGTTTTTCGATCCTTGAGAACTATCTCGAAGAACGGAGAATGAACTTTCCATAAACAATTCCTCTAACACGTAATCTTCATTTAACAATCCAACTATGATAAAAATACTAACTATTAAGTTTCCACGAATCATGCCCTCACCTCGGTTGATCTTAAAAGATCAAAGACTCTGAACCTTCATGCGTTTCTAGCGAAAAACTCATCGGCTCCTCCTTTTTTGATCTTTCTTCTCGAAATATTCTCTCTAGAACTTCGTTCATGCTCTGGCTTCTCTCTAATTCTTGTTTATGATTTGAGTGAGAAATGAAGGATGGAGGTCTCCCTTTTATACTTATTTCAGGACTTGCTCACCAAGCCGGCCATTAAGTGTTGTTTCCTTATTAGCTTGGTTAAACTTATCATCAATGACTCCAAGAATATTTACGCTTATTGCCTTATATGACTCCCGTAGACCGACCATCTTTTCGTATAATCTCATGAGTTGCACCTGATCAAACTTGGAACCCGCATTCTCCGATAGCCAAACTTTACATAGTTAAACTGGCAGTCTGTAATTCTCTTGCTTAGATTTTGATCGCTCTATGTGTTTACCGAACAACCGACACTTAGTCAAAAATATGGCTCATTCTTCTAACCCTCATGAATACAAGTGTTTCCACACTTAGAAAAATATGCTCCTTGTAAAACTAAATCTCTTGCGATTTATTTCCTTCGAATTTAAAAATACTTCGGGAGCGGGTCGTTACAACTCTCCCCCACTTAAACAAAATTCGTCCTCGAATTTAGCCTCGACCAACTGATGAACATCTAGCGACTCTGGAGCACGACTCATACCTTTCTTGCAAGTAACTTACCCTTTTCTGAGATTAATCTTGGGTTTCCACCATCCCACATAGTCATTTTCAGCAATATATTTTTTTTATTTTATTTTTCTACTTTGATTCCACATGTTGCTCGATTCCAAAAACAAATTCTCTTCTAGTTTGAATTTTATGGATGTTACAAATAAAAATGATGCCATGTATTCTCTAGTTTATGGCAAGTGCACTCTATGCTCAATGCTTTTCGGAAATGCCATCTAAAATCCGAACATAAACTTTCGTCCGGTCTGACATGGTGCTAACAAAACTTAATGAAGTCTCACCATCTTGTTCTTTTAGAAATAAGCACAATTATCCACCACATCATTTCTTGAACTGAAATGTGCATTTTACTTAGGTAGACCACTATAATCCATAGTGATCCTGAAGATTTGTTATTCATGGATAGTTCGTTCACAAAAATCCATTGTGATTAAAGACCCTTTCCACTCGAACATTTGTAACTTGTAGCAACCCACTTGGTGTCTAATGATCTGGTTTTATCAGTTGTTATATCGAATTTTCATCTACCCATAGCAACTGCTTCAAATAATATTGCTTTAACTCGCAATATTTCAACCATTACAATCAGTTGTTCTACTTCTTTCTCTACCAAAACACATGCCTTAATGTGACTACTCGCATCTGACACTAGGTTAACCTTCTTCGAGTGGTGGTTATCTCCAAATCATAGTCCATGACTATCTCTATTCATCTTATTTTTCTTTGTTCATTTGCGGCTGACATTGCGGTCTTATCCTTGAATTCTTGTACTTGACCACGCTTCCATGCGTTACTCTGATCATAGCCAGTAAGTGAACTTGATAAATGCTTCCCCACTCCGTGCACTCATCTCATATGTCACAACATTCTCAACAACTCATTCAACCCTTCTGCTTCCTCAACCGTCAAAACAAATAGGTGCTATCAAATTCTTTTAAAATTGAAACACCAAAGTCAGATCTTTGATGAGTCAATGCATAAGCATTTGTACATGGATGGTACTATCACTGCCATACCCATCCGCCGTACTTTCGGAACCACATAACTTTCCTTGCATTGTCTCGCTCACCATACTCAACTTCTTTTTCCGTCAACCCATTCAATAAATCAACCACTTGCAACACCTTTTATAATTTTTCAATTCCTACCCATTAATCCGACGGAGTTTCTGATCTTTATTGGATCCTTTGTCCATGGAAAATTGTTGTGGTTGTGACATTTCTTCGATTCGCACCACTCTTCCTTTGGGCGCCAAGTAACTAAGAACCCAATGCTAATGTTCTAAAACTGAACTTGCTTAATTTCCATAAAAACCTTTTGCTTTCGTAATCACTCTACTGCAGTGAAATTTTGATCAACACCTCTCCTTGCTCATCTTTCGAATCCGTGATGGTCCTCAAATTACTTTGCGCTCATTCTTCACCATCTATTTCGTTCTTATTTCTGGTGCTACTGAAATCTCAAACCATTTCCTCATTCCTTGAAATATCAGCTTTTCTTTTTCCCATTTAATCTAACTTGCCATCTTTTGCAATCCACGTTAGCTCGGTAATGCGCAGTAAGTCCATTCTAAGGATTGTTATGCACCATTTACCTAACATGTCCACGCTTTCCACCAGCATTAAAACCTATTGATAAATTACATGCGACTTGAAAATCACCATTTATGTTGCACGGCCAAATCTGATCTTGTCCTCAAACTCATTCTTATGTGACCAATGTTGGGGGATTTCCTGCCACACAAAGAATGCGACACCCGAACTCGAACAAATTTTGACATTCACCACCACACCACTAACCAGCGGATTAACTCCATCCTTACGTCCACCTTGTGAACCCCTAGTACCACATTCTACTAACCACACACGCATTCTTGTTGCACTTTCATCGACCCATTAAGCTTCCAGCAAGTGTGCTACACCACCTACGAACATCCAACACTTCATGATTCCATGAGACATTAACTTCCTTTATTCTTAGGAATTAACTTAGCAACTCTCACAATCCTAGCTTTTCGGTTACTCAACCAACAATCCATATCGCATATTGCTACGTATTTCCTACCATCATATCCACTCCTTCAATAAAGCTGACCTATCTTGATCCATCGCACACCAATTTAAGAACATTTACTCCTGCTGACCGAACAAACCTGATACCCTCATTGCCTACTTTATGAAAAACCCGATCGATGACACTTTTTCATTTTTAACAAGACATAAGTTAGTTTTCACTAACTTCCTGCAACTATCGAACACAATTTCACTTAGCCATTTGCTAAGAAATCCAATCATAAACATACTAAGATATACCCTAGAAACATCATATCACACATCCTTTACCCGAGACATAGACCATCGGTTTCTTTCCACCCTTACCCACAAATCCAATTTTCGAAAAGTGGTCAGCCATGAAGAAATGACTGGTCTACCCCGCTTTGATACCAAATTGAAACACCCAACCCGGAAATATTTGAAAAACACGTTGAAATTATAAGTAAATATCTTTATAAAACTTCCCAAACATTACCCAATTTCAAATTATCGTTCCCGATGGTCTTTATAGCCTCACGCTCCGGTCCACATAATCAACCTTACCTGCATCCGCAAAAGAAGGCATGAGTATAGAAAATTACTCAGTGAGGACACTCAAAACCGCCCACATGCAACTCAATAATCAAGCAATCAAATTTCATATTTCATTCTAACCACTTAGCAATTCCAATCTATCAACCTAGCAATTCGTTTCCATCATTTCTTACTTAGCCAATTTTCTTTCCTATTACTTTTTCGTTTTCATGCATTCAAAAACTAACAACCTAACATCCGGTTCTATCATTTCTTTACTTTAGAATTTTCTAACATTCTGACCTGAAGGTCCATCAACCTGCGACCATAGCCAAACATGCGGCCAAAGCCAAACTTGTAGCCAAAGCTCAACATGCGGCCGAAGCCAAACATGTGACCCGTCGGTCCATTACGGCTGTAGCCAACTTGCGGCCAAAGCCAACCTGCGACCCAAAGGTCCATAACGGCCGTAGCCAACCTGCGACCCGAAGGTCCATAACGGCCGAAGTCAACATACAAGGCCCGAAGCCAAAATATGATCATAACATCTTTACGGCCCGAAGCCAAAACATATTTTTTTCCTTAACTTGTTCACGTTCTTATAATCCCGTACTTTCCTTAAATTACTTCAATTCTCAATCCGTTTCTATAACATTTTCAACCTAACATTCCAATTCTTGTCTGATCAAATCAAAGTATTTCACGTAAACATCTCAATTAAATATAACATCATTTCACGCAATCAATCATGCAAATATCCTATGAATGTATGAACGTTCTTCGATCCCTGAGAACTATCTCGAAGAACGAAGAATGAACTTTCCATGAACAATTCCTCTAACGCGTAATCTTCATTTAACAATCCAACTATGATAAAAAAATACTAATTATTAAGTTTCCACGAATCATGCCCCACCTCGGTTGATCCTAAAAGATCGAAGACTCTGAACCTTCATGCGTTTCTAGCGAAAAACTCCTCGGCTCCTCCTTGTTTGATCTTTCTTCTCGAAATCTTCTCTCTAGAACTTCGTTCATGCTCTGGCTTCTCTCTAATTCTTGTTTATGATTTGAGTGAGAAATGAAGGCTGGAGGTCTCCCTTTTATACTTATTTCAGGACTTGTTTACCAAGCCGGCCATTAAGTATTGTTTCCTTATTCAGTTTGGTTAAACTTATCATCAATAGCTCCCAGAATATTTACGCTTATTGCCTTATATGACTCCCGTAGACCGACTATCTTTTCGTATAATCTCATGAGTTGCACCTGATCAAACTTGGAACCCGAATTCTCCGATAGCCAAACTTTACATAGTTAAACTGGCAGTCTGTAATTCTCTTGCTTAGATTTTGATCGCTCTATGTGTTTACCGAACAACCGACACTTAGTCAAAAATGTGGCTCATTCTTCCAACCCTTATGAATACAAGTGTTTTCACACTTAGAAAAATACGCTCCTTGTACAACTAAACTTCTAGCGATTTATTTCCTTCGAATTTGAAAATACTTCATGATCGGGTTGTTACACACTACCCTGACAGTACTATCACTTGCTTTTAGAGTGTGGCCCTTTTATGGAATACGTGTGGCCACAATCAAGATCAGCTAGAAGATACATTGTATAGAGAAAACATGATGTGACAGACCAGTCGCTCTCATGGGAAAGATGTTCTATTAGAGTAAGACCGAATGCATGTGTTGGAAACTAGACGCTTAATTAAAATTAGATATCCGTCACCATGGATTTGTTTTTGGATCAGTTATTCTCCAAAAGGCTTGTAACAATCTTCCTCTTAAACCAGTGAATACCAAACGCTCAACTAGAGTCAGATTTTCATCACCAAATGTCTAACCCCTCACTTATTTCTTCTTGAATCGGTTACTCCCTAAAATGCCTTATCCTAAATGAATTTAGACCATATATATTAGACTTTATTCTCTATAATATCTGATGTGGGATTTGGATTGCCAATTTCTTATAACAAAAGACAATGGTTATTCCCTCTGTTGTAAATGATTTACCTAATTCTAATTCAAACCGTTACAAATTCGAAACTTTTACTTGTTATGTTTAAATAATATATTGACATACAAATTGTTGCAAATGCATGTTGTTTTCTTACCGGGGGAAAACTAATAACCAAATATTTAGTTTAGTAGTTTATTAAAAAACACTATGTCGCACCAGTATAATATATATTTGATAGATCACAATAAGACTTATAATAGTTATAGGATGTCAAAATAATAATAATAATAATAATAATAATAATAATAATAATAATAGTTATACCAACAAGCTAAATACAAATTGTTTCATACAATTTTAAAACAGATTTATAGTTCGCGGTAACAAAAAGAGTTGACTTAATTGATTTTTTAAAAGAAAATTGTGGAAGGATTATTAAGCTAAAGGAATGTGTGCTTGTTTGGTTGCTCTTTTAAACTCATGTCAAAGATATTTGTTGTAGGTACCATTTGAAGGATGCAATTCTTGATGGTGGGATTCCATTCAATAAAGCTTATGGTATGAGTGCGTTTGAGTACCATGGGACTGACCATAGATTCAACAAGGTGTTCAACAATGGAATGTCTAACCATTCCACCATCACCATGAAGAAGATTCTTGAGACTTATAATGGTTTTGAGAGTTTGGTCTCCTTGGTTGATGTCGGAGGTGGCATTGGTGCTACTCTGAAAATGATTCTCTCTAAGTACCCTAATCTTAAAGGCATCAACTTTGATCTCCCTCATGTCATAATAGATGCTCCTTCTCATCCCGGTACAATTAATATATTCGACATGTTCCAAAATCCTGGCTTTCTTGTTTTAAATTTGATTGGATCCTAAACAATTATTATAGGTGTTGAGCATGTTGGAGGAGATATGTTTGTAAGGGTCCCCAAAGGTGATGCCATTTTCATGAAGGTTTGGACCCAAATCAATACTAATTTCATAAACTGAAATCTCTTGACATTATAGTGAAATGATGACCAAATAATTCTCGTCGGATTCTTCTCATTGTCGTAACAGTGGATATGCCATGACTGGAGCGACGAACATTGTTTAAAATTATTGAAGAATTGTTACGAGGCACTTCCAGAGAATGGAAAAGTGATATTAGCAGAGTGTATACTTCCAGAGACACTAGACTCAAGCCTGTCGACCAAACAAGTAGTCAATGTCGATTGCATTATGTTGGCTCTCAATCCTGGAGGCAAAGAACGGACCGAGAAAGAGTTTGAGGCATTAGCCAAAGGATCAGGCTTCGAAGGCATCAAAGTTGTTTGCAACGTTTTTGGTGTTTACATTATCGAACTGCTTAAGAAGATCTGAAGAAAAAGCTTCCTTAATGGTGCTTTATAAAATAAGCATGCTCTCTTGTGTTATGTTATGTTTGCGACTAAAAGTTTTAAACTGTGATATTTAATCATGGTTGCAGCGCGAGCTTATTAATAAATGGTACTTGTTTTTTTATATATTTGGAACAAAAATTTATGCACCTAAGGATAATAGTATAAACAATCTTCCATATATGTGACTTGGGACTGATGTGGCAAATAGCTTAAGGTATATTGAGCTGGGGGTATTGATTCATGTATTTTAATGAATTTGGAAATCCAAATTAAATCAAGCGTTATTGTTTCTATGATTTTAAAATTGAAATCATGTGTTATTGGTTTCATGATTTATAAATGAGATAAAGACTAAAATAAACCTAGAAAAAAATTTATCCCCAAAATAGCACTCATAAAGAAAATGACCAAAATATACTTTATTAAATATTGTAAATATACATTTATACTCTTTGGGTTAACTAATCTAAACTTAGGGTTTAGAGTTATGGGGTGGGATTTTGGAGGTGAGGTTTTAAATTAAAAAAATAATTTTTTTTAAAAAAAAATCTATTTTGGTCATTTTTTTTCTTTAAAAGTCTATTTTGGTCATTTTTTTCTTACGGTCTATTTTGTGACAAAAACTTCAAGAAGATCTATTTGCCCATTATAAATTCTAATTAAAATCATGTGTTATTTAATCATCGAGATTTACTAATAGATTTGATTTTATACTGAATTTTAATGGATTTGAATGAATTTCTCTGTTAAAAATTCAAAGATTCAAATTCGAGGGAAAACTTACTGATTTGTAAATACTAATTAAAATCCATATTGTTATATTTGAAAATCAATATATTTTACACTGATTTGTAAATACTATATGAATTTCACATTAAATTACATAAACCAATAACGCCTTTGGGATTATGCCCAGATTTGGGCATGACGAGACTAAACATTCGTTTAAGTCTATAAAATTCAGCAAGCAAAAATTTAGCTAAGCAAATGAATTTCGAACATTAAAAGAGCACATGCACATAACAAATCTCATACTAAGTAATTAGGCATTGTGAATACATAGTCTGCCAAAGCTATGCTGTTGATCTACAATTCAATTCAAAGATGTAAATGCAAAGGAGACTCTGTGAACAAAAGATGATCTAATAACAAAATATGTAAATGGTACGCAGTGTCAATCCCTAGTTCTCCGCTCCATCGTCTGCTGAAGCATTGCAATGCGAAGACATCCTCTGTGCACAAGGAGCAGGCTTATCGCAGACGCAACAGTAACACTTCAATACATTCATGTTGACCTCTGTAGTTAATATAATTATTGTATCTACACGAGATAAAAAGGCAGTTTCACAGGAGTATTGAACACCAAAATAATCCATTCCATACTTGTCTTTTACTTAAAACCCTTTAAAGAAAATAAGACTGAAGTAATTACCAGCTGAAAATGTGTTGCATTAGGAGTTGATCCAAAGGGAAAATTCAAGCAAAGGTGTCTTGGATGTGGGTAATCTCTACAAGCCACCTGTTCAAAGAGATTCCATCAAACTTTCCACATAAAAAAAAAACTATATAGTATAGAGATGAACCTTATAATTAAACCCTAAGTTTCAAAACTCAAAACCTGGCCTGTCTCATGGATGATAGCCAGATCCTTATCACGCCCATGGTCACCAGAAAGAGATAGATTTTTGATATCGAAAGAATCAAAAGGATTGAAATCGAGGATGAAGCAATCCTCTGTTTCCTCGATTCTCTTCATGTCTTGTCTAATTTTCAGACATAATATATTCCTCTGAGAGGAGTCACTTCTTTCTTCGTTTCCATGTTCTCTCTCTAACTCGCAGAAATCGAGTGCAAGTCCAAACGTCGTACTTCCTTGGGAAGTCTCAGAAACAAAAGCTATGCTAGTCACTACTAAGATTAGAAGGATAAATTATTATTAGCAAGGTCTTAGTAACATTTAGCCTACAGTAAGGCCCATTTAGTTTTCCTACAAGTAAATCACAGCACTTTAAAAAAAAAAATTGGAACATTACAAATCACCTTATTTTTATTATTGTTTTAATATCATAACGTGGAGTTTCTTATTTACATAATCAAAAATATCCGCACGTTTGGGTTGAGTCTAGCAATTACTGTAAAATTTAAAGATTAATTAAAAATTAATTTTAAGATCTTTATTATAATTTATAGTATATAAATTAATATACATACTAGTATTCCTACTACTGCGTACGGGTAAAGAAAATGAGTAATTTATTATGTTAAAGAAGTATGATTTGTAGCATATTTTATTGTCTAATTCATGCAAATAACATTTTCCTCTAAATTTTGGAAGGACAATGTGATTAATGGTAGTCATCTCAAATTCACTTTACGTTTTTAATTCAGTTAAAGTTTGTGTTGATCATTATGCTTATATACAGAAGCCAATACAGTGACACATGTATGAAATTACGAGGATGATTGTTTGTAGATTTTAGATTGGTTTTTGGTTTCTGATTTTTCAAAAACTGTTTTTTATCCAATCATGATTTTGATGAAATAGATTTCCTATTTTTAAGGAATATGTTTTTTGCTTCTTTTTACTAATTCCTTCATAAAAACCAAAATCCCTCTTCTCTTGAATTCTCTCTAAAACTAGTTACAACCAAAAAAAAAAAATGATTTTCTTCTTTTTTATTTTTCTAATTAATTTTACTTAAATAATGTACTAGTCACGTTATTCTTATCTTTTAGAATTGAATTATGAGAATATACTATTCATTTTCATTTCTGGATTGAAAAAAATAAATTAAAAATTAAAAAATTGGTGTAGCGTTAAAATATAGTTCGTCATATAAAATTAAAATAACAGTAACTCTTTAGCTATAGTATTTATTTATAATATCAATATATAAATTTAGTTATTAATAACATATTTTCTTATAGATATGGCACCCCAAGGACAATCATCAAATGAAAAGAGGTATTTATTTTTTTAAAAATATATATTTTTAATTGACTGATTATTGTTTAATTGAATAACTAATACTCCATCCGTTTCTTAAAAATAGATTTTTTGGAGTTTTCACACCTATTAAGAAAACGAATTAAATCACTATATTAAATGTATTGATTTCTGTAATTTTCAGTTTTCAATAATTTTTTATCAATAGTAACTCAGTAAAGTCAATTAATTTTCTTAAAGTTTGCAATATTCTTATAGAAAACTAAAAAATCTATCTTTATGAAACAAATCATTTTTCTAAAACATGTATCATAGTGAAACGGAGGAAGTATATGATATTAATATTAAAGGGGAAAATAACTATAACCTCGTAACAATTTTGAAAAGAACTATAACCTTGAGATTGTCAAAGAATTCCTTGCAGAGGTTTGATAAATAATAGCCGTAGTATAGTTAACCATATATCGGAGAAGAAGGACTGCGTGTTCTTAGAGGCTTGTGGATTAGAGAAGAGAAATTGTGTTTTTTTAAAAGCATTAAGTTATAACTCTCCGACCGCCCACAGCTAAAGGGCCACTCACCTCCGCTCTCTCGGTCTGTGAGTTTCATCCCGTTCCAACGGTCGGTGCGTAAATTTTTCAAGGCTTGAAATCATTGTTTACTGTCTCTGCAATCACCACATACATTTCTCCATGTTTTGGCCTCACTCACACTTCCTGATAGGTCACCCATCCTTTCACTACTCCAGCATAAGCACGCTTAACCCTGGAGTTCTAAACGGATGTGTGACGGAAAAGGTAAGTCAACTTTGGTGACATAGGTAGCCAAATCAATTCTCTTAAGTCTTTCCACATATCACAACTCGGGATGTTACAATTCACCCCCTCTCAAAGAACGCAATGTCCTCGTTGCACCCCACGACAGGTCTCAAGACGTCTCTCGGGTCAGAATCGAGATGGCTAACTAGCTCTGATACCACTTATAACGCCCCGACCGCCTACGGCTAATAGGCCATCCACGCCCGCTCTCTCGGCCCGTGAGCCACATCCCGTTCCAACGGTCGGTGCGTAAATTTTCCAAGGCTCGAAATCATTGTTTACTGTCCCTGCAATCACCACATGACATTTCCCCGTGTTTTGACCTCACTCACACGGTATCACGAATCACTTCCTGATAGGTCACCCATCATTTCACTACTCCAGCATAAAGCACGTTTAACCCTGAAATTCTAAACAGATGTGTGACAGAAAAGATAAATCAACTTTGGTGACATAGGTAGTCAAATCAATTCTATTGATCCTTTCCACATATCACAACTCCGGATGTTTAAGTGGTCATAAAATAACTCACACAAATATAAATAATTGAATAGAGGTAGTTATTTTGAGATTGCTCTTAATGGTGATCGTGGAGGTTGTAGAAAAAAATGTTGGAGAAGCGGACTCAGAGTTCTTTTTCTTTGATAAATATTTAAAATCACACGTAATGCTGACAGTTTGGTCAACTTTTTGTAAAACTAAATTTTTTTAAAATTATATGGCAAAATATTATTGGTTAAATGACTTGTAATTTATTCTATAAAAGATCAAAGTAACGTAAATTCTATGTGATCTGGAGGCTTACGTCCGCATATGTCCTTAAATAACTAAGGTTCAAGCGGGGAAATATCAATTTTTGTTTTTTCATCTTTTCAGAGAAATTAGAAAATGAAAACACCCTTATTTTCTTTTTTTCGACCTAAATCGACTGAAAACCTTGAATTATCGTCTCCCACTATTTTTTCAAGATTCTTGTCATTTAGATTTCTTTTAATTGATTTTTGCACAAATATAACATATTCCAGTCATCATACATCATTTCAACTTTTAAATTTAGTTTCCTCGCAATTTTTGATTTTTTTTATTTCTACATCAAGTGGTCGCGTTACTGGCCAAAACTCAGGCTGATATAGAATGAATCTGAATTAATCTAATTTACCACAGTGGCCTTATGTTTGACGATTATAAGGCCGGTTATACAGCTCAGCAGTGTCAAATGAGGCTCAGCTCAGTTCCCAGTGAACTCGAGTTTTTTTTTAGCTACCTCAACTTAACTCATTTATAATATGAGATTTAATATGTAAATTCGAATGCAAATCATCTAGATCATGAGTTAAATGAGCTAACTCATGATTTAGTATTAAAAAATCTATAAAAAATAAATAAATTATATAATATTATTCAAAATTTAAATATTAAAAAATCCAAAACATTAATATTAAATATTAAATAAAATCAATAGTGAAAAAATGAATTAAGCTAAACCAATGATCCAAAATCCATATTCATCGTGAGAGTCTTGAGATAATCCATCTTCAAAGTCTTCATCTTTCTAAATCATTAAAAAAACATTGATAAATTTAAGATCAACAAAGTTTGTGAGAAATATGATAGGGTAACGAGGGTTTATGTAGAAGAGTTAGATAATTTCTATTTTTTAAAAATAATTTTTATTTTCTTTCTTCTAAAAAGTTATAGATAATTTAAAAAATAATAATTTCTATATTATTTATGTATGTTTTACATTTTAATTTTAAAAAGATAAATATGATTAATATATAAATTATCTTTTAAGAATATTTGGTTGTAAATTTGGTTGTACATTTTGATTGTTATCCTAAGAAATTTCTCTTTTAATAACATGAAATATTAGCGACTACTACATAACTTTAAGAGAAATTTACCAAATATAATTCAAAACTTGATTTTAAATCCAAAAGTATACACAAACATCAATCAAATGCAAAATTAACCCAAAAGCTTTGTGAAATTACAACGAGCTCTTTATGATCAAACAAAAAACCAAAATTTATTTTTACGAATATAACCCCGGAAAGTCTTTTGAGCTTCTGTAAGTCTTTTGGGAGACTTCCTAGATGTTTTCTTGGAGACCTTCTAGATGTCTTCTCACTTAGTTGATCTTTAAAATAATTAATAAATTTTATAAATAATATTTTTTTCGGGGAAAATAGAAATCATGTAATTATAAAATTCTATAAATGATATAAATTAAGATATAGTAAAATTGAATTATTTTTAACATGGATGAGTGAATGTAGTGAGTCATGGTATTTTTTGGTTTAGGGTTTGATAACATATGTTATAGTATTGTTTGTATTCTTAGGTTTAGTTTTTGGAAAGCTTAAATGTTGTTTTAAAAATTAAAATTTTACCTATATGTGTTTAGTTTTGTGTATATTAAACACTTTTACGTTGAATTTGATTTTAATGAAGTGTTTATTTAATTAATTAATTTTAGGATTTATTTAGGGTCTAGACAACTTCTAGGAAGTCGTTTGAGGAATAGTATTTATTAGGTGGAAGACTTCATGGAAGTGTTCTCGTGGTTTTCACATGAGAAGTCGTCCATACCGGATCAGACCTTTAATTTTACCAATGTACATTAAACCTAACAAGATAATTTAACATATAAGTACTATTTTTTTTCATTTTTTAGAAATGCACGCAACCCTAGCGCTATTTCTCTCTGAGTCGATTTTGAAGACAAATCTCCTTTTTTCATCGTTCTCACCGCCGGTAATCTCTCATTTTACGACAAATCTCGTTTCTCCTTCATACTGAACAGTATTTATGTAAATTAAACTAACCATCTGCTTCCTTGTTTTTAGATCTCAAACTGCGTTTTGTTGAACTCCGCTGCCGGTAAGTTCTTCCTCTTTGCTGTCGAGTTCAATTTTATGAATTAAGGCGTTTAGCCACTGTTAAACCCTAAAAGTTGTAGTCTTGATTCTTTCCCTTCGTTGCAGATCTTTAACCGATTGTGTCGTTGGCGACCATAACTTCTCCAACTATAAGCCATCCATTTTTTTATTTAAGTTTTTCTATTTACTCAGGTGTTTTCTTCAGCTCTGCAGGCTTAACACAATTTTCATATCTGTAAAAGGTCGGTTTTAGTAATGCTCTACTGGAAGACTTCCAAGAAGACTGCACGGGAAAGTCTTCTAGTAGAACATTACTAAAATCGACCTCTTACATATCTCAAAGTCGTGTTAAGCCTATAGATGTGACGATGACGAATAAAAGGAGCTGATAACTCAAAGTTAATAGCAGCATGTGAGAGATGCGAAGAGTGGTCTCGGGATGATCAAATGCAGATCGGATACCTTGCCATCTTCACTGGATTCATTGAAGGGATAAAGTACTCAACCGCTACAAGGGATAGTCTTACAAAGCTAGTGATGGATTTAGAAGAGTTTGAGAAATATCCATGGGGGATAGTGGCACTTAAGGTGCTGATGGACTCTTTGAGGAGAAAAAAATTGACAAATACTTACATTGTTAATGGGTTTATAAAAGTTATCCAGGTGTGGGTCTACTATGTTATGCAAGAATTGGCTGCTAAATATGGAAATCCCATACCAGACAGACCATCTCCATCATTTCTGACTTACAAGGGTGGAAAAGGATGCAAATGTTCTAAAGAGGCTTTCATCATATATGTATAATAAAGTCTTCTACGAAGTCTTTCCTAGAAGACTTCCATCTTTGTTGATCCGTCAAATGTCTAAGTTGATATTTTTTTTATTTACTGCAGACTAGCGTATCAACTTTGTTCATAAGGATTTTGATGAATGTTTTCACAATGGGACTTTGATCTAGAGGATACGGCCGCATAGAACATAATTAAAGTCATGTTTAATGCGAAAACTAAATGGAATTAGACCACATATTGCTGGGAAGTCGCCAGTACTAATTTGTGGGTCAATCCAAAGACGTAGGTTGTTTATGTGACGAAGAAATAGAGTGCAGCGAAGACAGAGACTGTTGTGAAGGAAGATAGTGGAAGACCTCAGAAGAAATATCGTAAAGAGGCTTCTGTTGAGGCTCATGCAGAAGATCCTAAAGAGGCTCGTTCAGAGGCTTCTACGGCTGTTGGTGAGATGACAAAATAACGGACTTAAAAAGGCTTCAAGGACCTAGCTGATTCCATGAGGGATCGGTATGGGATGTGCCTTAGGGAGATCAACCTTCTCGGGTATAGGATCGAAGTTGTGGAGAAGATGGTGGGAATCACCAAAAAGGGACTGCATCTAATGATCTTCAACTCACTACTTCATGTCCGTCTAAACATGGGCAAGAACCCGGGGTTAGTACCAAAACCTCTCCCAAAATCACAGAGAAGAGAGTCACTAGGCAAAGTGTTAGGAAACAGAACTAAAACTTTGATGTGCTTTGTTTCTTGTGTGTTCTTAGATGTACCATTTGTATGTCAGAACATTTGTGCTTTCTTTCTTGTGTGTGCTTAGATCTTTGCTTATGTATGGATTTTGTTTCATGTGTTACTTGTATTTTGGTTAATATTTTATTTAAATATTATGAAGGATTTTGACTTCGTATTGTACATTGAATTTCAGAGTGAAAGTGTGAATGGGCGAAAGCGAAAAATAATGACGCCCAAAAACTGAGTGGGTCCATAGAACTGAGTTCCTCGAAAGAGCTGAATCTTCTGATATCAAATGTGACCGAGAAGAAAGCTCCTGAACAAGTTTTGACCCCAGCGATTTTCTATTGGACAAACGAGTACCCACCATTTTAGATGTACAGCAGGAAAAAAACTAAGACAGAAAAAGAAGATGTTGCTATGGAAGTTGGTTGGGAAAAGAGTGATCAAGCAAGGAAACTTGTTGCCTCACAGCAATCTCTTTTTCAGGAAAACAACACAGCCAAAGTGATCCTTCCAAACACTAAGGTTGTCCCAGGCTATGATCCTTTTTCACCCGTTGACAAGAAGAAGACGAAGGTGCTCGTTGACTGGCTGAAACTTGATTCGTAAGTGCTAATTTCCCACATAAAGCTTGCACTAGTCTACAAAAAAATGATAGGTCATCTACTTTTTGTGATTGTAGTTATTATAGAACACCTGCTAAAAAAAACACATTCTTGTCCAAGTTTGTGGTATCACTTCCTCTGAATCCCCTTATCATGGCTCTTTGACTCGGTAAATTTCTATAAACTACTTCACTTTAAATTCTCAGAAAACTTCACAGAAGACTTATATGAAAGTCATCTGTAAATTCTTCTAAAGAAGACTTCCCGGAAGACTTACTGGTAAGTCTCTGGTAAGTCTTCTAGAATTGTTAAATCTGTCTGACTTGTATTGTTTTATATGCAGCAGATTGGTGCTTTTATGAATTTACTAACGCTTCAGTACCACAAGAATTCACAACATTTTAATAGCAAGAGAATGTGCTTTCTTGATCATGCTTTTTCACATATGTGGACGGATAAGTACGGGGACTTTAAGAGCTCTGAGGCCAATCATAATGATTTAGGAATAAAGCTCCCTGGCGGGGCGTGGGATCTTTATGCATGCATGTACCAACATTTTTCCAATCTAAGAAGGTTTGGGGCTGGAGGTGGATGATATATATGCGTCAGTGAACTACAACAACGATCATTGGATTGCTATATAGATTTCGATCCCTAAGAAACACATAGTCCTCTGGCACAACATTGTCAAACATATTAAACATGCAGAACTCGCTGAGCTAATGGAGCCTTTTACCACAATGATCCCTTATTTGCTTGTTGAATGTGCATCCTCTGATGAAAAACGTGTCAAATACACACTGGAGCCATTCAAATATGAGAGAGTGACAGCTAAAGTACCTCAGTGTCGAGTTGGTGATTTTGGCGTGTACTCTCTGAAATACATTGAATGTCATGTTCTTGCATGTCATTTCCTCCACTCTTTTGTGATAAGAACGTGAGGGATATCAGGGAGAAGATGGCGTTGGTTATATTTGAAGAGGCCCCCGGCTCCCTTGAGAAAGAGAACAAAAACAATGATGA
The DNA here is from genome assembly GCA_905132885.1 of Moricandia moricandioides. Classification (NCBI taxonomy): domain Eukaryota; kingdom Viridiplantae; phylum Streptophyta; class Magnoliopsida; order Brassicales; family Brassicaceae; genus Moricandia; species Moricandia moricandioides. The sequence continues at coordinate 1,670 of CAJHQQ010000928.1, read as the reverse complement.
GAACATACGTATGAGCAATGATTATGTATGTGTGTTTTGTAATTGTAGTTGATGCTTTTGACTGCTTTTCTATTCTTTTGTATTTTGTTTTAGGCTACGGTAACAGGGTCAGGATAGGATAAAAAATTTTGTAACCTATTCTCCTAACAAACTAGCCTTTTGTAGAAAACTATTTTGGTAGTGCATTAACACTAGCTTTTCGGATAATCTTATGTTGGAAGTTTATAATGAAATTGCTATTTTTTTGCGGTGTGGAAATGTTTAAATTTCAATTTCTCAAGTCATAAAATATCATAACACAAAAAGTTCTTAAAAAAAGTTCATAAAGAAGATAAGTTCATAACACATAAAGTCTTAGCAGAAATAAGTTCATAAACCATATAAGAGAATAAAAAAGAAAGTCATAACGGAGATAAGTTAATAACATAAAGCAAGATTGAAGGGGTTTCTGGAGCCATCTGATACACAAAGACGTATTTCATGCATTTTAATTACCTCGAGCAAGTTCTGAACTTGTCTATTACTTGTAACATGAATATGAAGGTGTCTGGAGCTATCTCTCGCATCATTGCTTTTAGTAATGGATAGGTTAACTCCACAACCTTTGTGTTCATTTCCAGGTTATAATCTTCCCGAGTCATTTCAAAAAGTTCAACATGTGTCGAACCTACACTAAAAAAAACTTCTTGCTCCTATGAAATTATTAATCACAAAATTTCAAGAGTCATCTTTCAACAACCATTCTCCATACACTAATTAAGGTAACTCACAAATCATCTGCAAACAGTTAAATTAAAACACATTATCAAACATAGAACATCAACTTCAAAAACTTCAATCGAGAAGACTTCCAGCCAGAAACTTTAATAAACATGAATGTTAGTAACCTCATAAATATCACCAATTAAGTTATAAATTTCATTCAGTAGCCCCAATATTAACTACCATACATGAATTGACAAGAAAATGTTTATAGTTTTAGAAAAAATGAAAGTTTATTAAACATTGACGTAGAAGACTTCCACGGAAGTCTTCCGGCAAACTCTTAGGAAATCGTCATTTAGGTCATTTTTGCAATTGAAAATTTACAAAGGAAAACTTCCAGAGAAGCCTACTCTACATCGGAATTCTTTGGAAGTCTTCCTTTGTAAATATTAGCTTACTTTTGTTTTCAAAAAAAATCTCAAAAATACAGGAGAAAACCTCCCAGTAACTCTTCTAGGATAAATATGTTAGTTTTGCATTTGACAAAATTGTGTCAAAAATTTTAATTTTTCTAGAAGACATACAAGTAATTCTTCCACCAGAAAAATAAAACTTAAATATTTAATTTACTAGAAGACTTATATGTAAGTCGTTTCTGGTTACTTTTGCAATTAAAAAATAAAACTTAAATATTTAATTTTAATTAGACTACCTACGTGTATGTCTTCCAACAGCTGACTTAAATATAAGTCTTCTGTTATATCCAAGGTTAATCTCAGAATAAAATTCTGGAAGACTTCCATGTAAGTCGTCTCCCGGAAGACATACATGTAAGTAGTCTGATAAAAATTAAATATTTCGGTTTTATTTTTTCAGTTTCAAAAGAAACCTGAAACGACTTACATATAAGTTGTCTAGTAAAAATTAAATATTGAAGTTTTATTTTGGGAAGTTAACTCAACTAG